>MVAH01000141.1:1954-50446 GCA_014825575.1 Phaffia australis
TTTCTTTCTCTCCTTGTATCTCTGTTTCTTTCTCTCCAGCTGTTGTATGCTCCGTTGTACTCATCATGCGCTCTCTCCTCGCTTTCTGCACTATCTGCTGGACATCTTTCATGACTGATAGACACTCGGCATCAAAGGAGCGAATCAAAAGACAGAAGCTCTCATCAGTCTTATCCTCCAGCACCACGCACTCGGCGAGTCGACCGCCAACGAAGGTGCACAAGCACCGCCTACAGCGCTCTCTTCCATTGGGAGTGGCTCGTCTGACGCTACAGGGGAAGGTGTTGCCTCAGCGTTCGTATATATTTCCCTTTTCACCTCTGCTTCTTTGCCCTTCTTCCTTGCCGTTTCTTCGTCTCTCTTTCTCTCTTATCTCTGTGTATCGCATGACAAGATTGATCTTAGCTTGTTTGGCCTGCTTTTCTATACTCTTCACGATCGGTAGGAGGCCTGGCTCAATCAGCAACTTACATGGAAGCTCAGCCAGCCGGTCAAACTCCAGACTTCTCCAACCGACTGCGAGCTCTCGGGCAAAGAAGATGGCAAAGCAGATCGTCTTCCACAAGTCATCAGCCGCTCATGGTGTTCGGTCGAGAAAAGAGACTGGTCAGCCGGGAGAGGTTGTTCCATCCGGAGACGAAGAGAAGCATGTGTCGATCAAAATGGGAGGTAACGAGTATGGATTAGGGTCTGATGACAAAGCAGATGACGAGGAGGCAACGAACGATGAAACGATGCGAGCCGAAGCAGTCCGGCCTGATGGTCAGTCTGACGGAGAACCTTCCTGGTTTTCCTTTTCCTTTCCTTCTGTTTTCTTTCTTTCCTTTTTTTTTCGTCTCGTTTCATGTCTTTTCACGTCTTTTCATCTCTTTGCTTCCCTTTCTGCCATCTTTCGTGTGGCTATGCTTCACCGCTGACCGTCGTCTTTCTTACCGCCAACATAGTCCGTGTCAGAAAAGACAGGACAGAGACAGAGCCATCGATGAAGGAGCCAACGTCTACCTCACAGGCAACATCGACCTCTGAGCTTGTGAGTTCGATCGAAGGTACGTTTCTGTTCACTGTTTCTTGCTGTCTCTTCTTTCTTCCCATCTTTTCGTTCTATCTTCTTCGTCTCTTTCGCCTCTGCTTGTTTCTTTCTGTTGTGATTTCTCTCTTTCTTACTTATGTTTCCTCCTCTTCCTCCTCTTCCTCCTCTTCCTCCTCTTCCTCCTCTTCCTTCTCTTCCTCCTCTTCCTTCTCTTCCTCCTCTTCCTCCTCTTCCTCCTCTTCCTCCTCTTCCTCCTCCTTGTTTTCTCGTGTAATTTCTTGTTCCCTTTTCTTTTGTCTTTCACTTCTCTTTCTCTTGTTTTTCTCTCTTCGTGCAGCTTCTTGTTGTGTATGCTGTTTACTCAGACAACTGACATCTGTTCTTTGATCTTGACCTGTATTAGCCAAACCAACCGGCTCTCTGGCCGCATCAGCCTGCATGTGCGCCCGTTCGACCGCTACGTGGCCCTCTGATCTATCGAACGAACTCTCGTCCATCGGCAACGCTCTGGCCCAACTGATGACGAGGGTCGATGACTTGCCTACACGAGAAGAGTTCGAGCTCAACAAGCGATCGATCCATGATGCTCTCGCATGCACTGATGCCACCATCGAGTCCATCGGCGTCGAGGCCAGGGTCCTCGAGCGGACATTCAGCCGTACCGAACGGTCGTCGGTCAAGACGGAGGATGTTGAAGCGATGGTCGATCGACTGGTAGAGTCTCGTCTAAGGCAGATCGAACAGTCCTTTGCCGATCGACTCAAGGCGATCGAGCAAAGGCTCGAGGCTCGGCTTCTACAGACGTGCACTCTTCTGCCCGAAGCGATGGAGGCCTCCGACTTGTCCCTTGGTCTGGAGATGAAGATAGAGCGGGTCCTAGGCAAACATGCTAGGAACACGATCGACGCACCACCATGTATATATTCTGCCTTGACCGGTGGTAACCCTCTTGCTAACGAAGAGGCCATGCCTATCACCTCGTCTGACTTGCCTGATTATCGGCCCTCTGTCATGCTCTCTTCCGGGACCTTCTCCACACAGTCGTCGATATCTGGCTCGGATACAATTGACCCGGGCGAGCGTCAGCAGAAACGACCTAGACTCGTCAGCCAGGCGATCAGTCAGACAGAAGCGGGCGACGTCGAGGGTCTTCTCGATGGTTCATCTGATGAGGCTGGCGAAGCTGCTGTGCGGTTCATGGCATCTACCGCCGGGTCTTCTATCGGTTCTTCCGATGGGTCTTCTGTCGGGCAGACCGTCCGGTCACTTCTCCCACCTGTGCCTCTTGGTGGACCGTTCTGGATGTCTCCGATGGCACCGGCGCGCCAGACGTACCGGACTGAGTCCGGAACAAAACAGAAAACGGCCAAGGGGGCGTCCGAGAGAGGCACTCGGAGGGTTGTCGGTCAAGAAGTCATGAAAGAGACTGGGGGAGCGATCATTCCGCTCACACTGTCACCTATGGGAGCGCTCAACACAAAGCGTGTGTCAGGTCAGAACGAGAGGATTACTCCACCAACGCCTCCTGGACCGAAGACGATGTTTGGGACCGAGAAGGAGACTTTTGGGAGGTTCTTTAGCGACGAGATGACGCCGTGGATGCGGTGAGTGAAGTGGGCAGCATCACCAGGTGCTTCACTAAACTTGTTTCTTCTGTTTTCTCTCTTTTGGTTTTCCTCTTCCCTCTTCGCCTCTCATTTCTCTCTCAGTCTTCCTTTTCTCTCCTTTTTTCATGTATCATCAAACTCGCTCGATTTAGCTTTACTAGAGCTTCTTTCCATTGTATTGTACAATTCTTCCACTGACCCCCTCTTCTTTTGTTTTCGCTCTTTTTATTTGACTTTCCACTTTGGCTATTTTGCCCGCATTGTATATCTATCTTGTCTTCTCTAATTCGGGTATTACCTATATATCGTACATCGACGTCGAAGATCTTCACTTGAAACATCACAAAAACGATGAGAATGATGACCATCTATCGATATGCAAGAGACGCCGATTGCTTTCTTCTCTATGTTGACAATTTGGTCCGTCAGCCCGATACTTCCTCGTGTTTCTCCTCTTGCCTAACCTACCTCGCAATGGAAAGAGATATTTCCTACGTCTTGCATAACTACGGCTTCAAGACAAATAGATTAGTGTGAAAAATATCTTTCCTGATTTGGTCCGATAGTTCGTGACCATCTCCGTTATGACCCGGACGTTGATGTCTCATGCTCAATCTCTCATCATCGGCACGGACAGGGAAGGTAGAATTCATGCTTATCTTGATCCCTCTCTTAATCTTGTTTTCTTTATCTGTGCCGTAATCATCCGATAACATTGTAACACAACACGATTGGTGTCGCAGATTCTTCTGAATTTGTCGAGATTAGATGTTACCAGAAGAAGCAGCAAACGCGGAGATACTCTTCAGTTCTCCAGAGAAGGGGAACACAGACAATGATACATAACACGGACATAGTGGACATTGGCCGCGAGATTAGAGAGTAGAAAATGTGCGGCCAAGACAGAGGCGATAACTAATAAATAAAAACGAGATTTACCGCCGGGATTGGAAAGAGTCATTTGCGGACCTAGTCACGAAAAAATCGGGATCAGCGAGCCAGCCACTTGGTTACGATTTCTTCATCGCCTAGGTCTCTTTCCCACTTTTCTTCTCTCCTTTTTTTCTCCCTCTTTCTTTCCTTTTCCTCTTTGCTACTCGTCGATTCTCTCTTCTTCCACATTCCGGTCTGTTCCTTCTCCCGTACGATCTAGGTACAAGATTAAGCGTGTATCCGGTATTTAAATCATGTCTTCTAGAATTCCCTCCACCGTTACTCGAGCTTCTGCTATTTTGGCTCGAAGAGGTTTCGCCTCAGTCGTTCCCCCTCCATCGAACGTGACGGTCCCCGTGCAGGCCAAAAAGCGAAACTTCAGGCAGACCTTTGGTCGGGTCACCCTTGGAACGTTGAGCGCTGCTACTGCTGCCTTTTTGGTTGGTGAGTACTTCCTTTATCGTCGCTTCCTTCGCCTGTGTTTGAAAAAACCATGTTCAGTACCGAAGTTGCATCGCCCTTCCCGGACTTTTTTTTTTTCCTTCCACACCCTTGTTTGAATTATCTATATGTTTCTTTAATTTCCGCAAAAGCCTTTCTTCTCCTGATATGGCTGACCCCGGCACTAACCCATGATTCAATCACGTTTCGTTAGCTACCTACCTTGACAACAACCCCTCTGAGCAGCTTCCTCAGGATCCCAAGAAGAAGAACCTTGTTGTTCTTGGTAGTGGATGGGGAGCTACTGCTTTCTTGAAGAACCTTGATACCGAAGAGTACAACGTAGTGCGTGCTTTTTTCCTTTCCATATCCACATCCAATGTGTCAGGCTAGTTGTTTCCCATGTGTTTTTGTTTTGACTCCTGCCTGTCTTTTTCTTTGAACTGCATCCATGTTGACAACGGATACTTGCAGACCGTCATCTCTCCTCACAACTACTTCTTGTACACTCCTCTTCTTCCTTCTGTCACGGTAGGAACTCTCGAGGCCAGATCTATCATTCAGCCTACCCGATTCATCACCAGACACAAGAAGCGAGCCGTCAACGTCATTGAGGCCGAGGCTAAAGAGGTCGACCCTATAAAGAAGACCGTTACTTTCGAGGGTTCGTGTCTTTTGATCTGATCGATTTATATGTTAGGTTTCGAAACTCACACGACCATTATGTTCATGTTGTTCAGACAACTCTGACATTAAGGGTTCTGTCGTCTCCACCACCATTCCATACGACTATCTCGTTTACGCTGTCGGATGTGATAACCAGACCTTTGGTATCGCCGGTGTGCCCAAGTACGCCTGCTTCTTGAAGGAGTTGGCTGATGCTGATAAGGTCCGACAGAAGATCATGGACTGTGAGTTGTTGTTTCGCCTGTGTTTTCTTTCTTTCTTGAGTAGAGCGATGCATAATGCCGTGTTACGTTGACGTTTTGCTCACATTTTTTCTCTTCTGCTTTCAATCTGTACTGCCAGGTGTCGAGTCTGCGTCCTTCCCTGGTCAGTCTGAGGAGGAGATCGACCGCCTTATGCACATGGTTGTCGTCGGTGGAGGTCCTACTGGTGTCGAGTACGCCGGAGAGTTGCACGACTTCTTGATCGACGACTTGAAGAAGTGGTATCCTGAGGTTGCCGATCGACTCAAGATCACGTTGGTTGAGGCTCTTCCTAATGTTCTTCCTATGTTCTCCAAGAAGCTCATTGACTACACCGAGTCCACATTCAACGAGAACAAGATTAATTTGATGACCAAGACCATGGTGAAGGACGTTCAAGAGAAGCACATCGTTGTTCAGGATGCTAACAAGGAAATCAAGGAGATCCCCTACGGATTGATTGTCTGGGCCACCGGTAACACCTCCAGGGCTATCACCAGGAACCTGATGGGTAAATTCCCTGCTGTTCAGACTGAGCGAAGAGGTCTCGCCGTCGATGACACTTTCCAGATGCTAGGAGCCGATGGCATCTACGCTGTGGGTGATGTCGCCGCTACCAAGTACGCACCTACCGCTCAGGTTGCCTCTCAGGAGGGTATCTTCCTTGCCAAGACCTTTAAGCAGTTCGCGAAGAAGGACGCCGCCCAGGCTGAGCTTCTCCGACTCAAGTCTGACCCCACTGCCACCCCTGCTGCCATCGAGGCTCAGGAGAAGGCTTTCGCCAAGGCATCCAAGATCCGACCTTTCAAGTACTCTCACCAGGGCTCCCTGGCCTACATTGGATCTGAGAAGGCAATCGCTGATCTTCCCCTCTTTGGTTCTGAGAACTTATCCTCGTTTGGAGGACAGGCTACCAACATTTTCTGGCGATCCGCTTATCTCTCCCAGCTGTATAGTTTGCGATGCCGAGTGCTCGTCGGTATGGATTGGGCTAAGGTCAAAATCTTTGGACGAGATATCTCCCGAGAGTAGTTCATTCGGACATCGTGCAATCAAAATCTGACGACGTTTTCAAATCAACCTAGAAGTAGTTCAATCATCACATGTGATCTTAACTCCATTGCTTTCCTTCCATTTTCATTTCCTCCTTAGCTTGGGTATATCCTCTTCCTTTTCTCCCTGTATTCTTTCCGTCATTGAGGCTCTTTTGTGTCTTAGTATGGTCAACCGTCACTGCGGCTTGGTATGCAAACATCACCAAACGAAGTCAAAATTACTTTAATCTCACACTGACTTCAAAGAATTCGAAAAGAGACACTCTTGATTTGAATTGCCACAATGTATGCTGAACAGGCAAAAGAGAGAAAACTGCAGAAACTTCTGTCTGAGGTAATCTACTAGGGAAAGCGCAGCAGAACAGACTACAAAACAGAATCGTTTCATAGTCACAAACTCGTTCAGCGGATTTTTCTCTTTCTTCTTTCTTCTATACCATCAGACAGACGTGTCGACATTCCGATCAATTTACGGATCGGGCACTTCATATATACTCGTTCATATTCAGATATCACTTCATATAACAGAGAAGAAAGTATGGCTTCACATGTACAACGTAGTGAGTAATTTTTCAAAGCTCGATTGAAAATCGAAAAAAGACTCGTCCGTTTTTGGAACATTCCGCCAGGTCGGCCGACATAAACAGTTTCTTTCCAGGAATTAATCTCTCTCTATTATTTTGTGTACCAGGTGGTGTTCGTCAGATGAGTGGTGCAGTACAGACCAGCTTGGCTTCAAAGTCTCTGGCCACTCAGGTGCTCCTTCACCGACGACCGTTTCTCACACCCCCTAAACCTGCCCATATGGAAGCTGTGTACGAATATAACCTCAAACTTCGAAAAGCACTCTCGTCTCCGTTCCCGACACATTTGTACCTCAAGAAGGGGTCGATGGCGATGAAGCGATACGCTTATGAACAGGCTATGGCGGAACACGAAGCATTCGGAACACCTATTCCAGAGGATATTGAGGTGGTCGAAAAAGATGTTGCCGCCCAGGCGATTCAGCCGAGAGACACATTGGAAAAGGCTGCTGGATCAAGGGGTGAGAAGAGTTTAGACCGAAAAGGAGAGAGAAGTTTGTATCTAGTTGTAAAAGGGAAGGAAGGATGGCGGTTCCCTGGAGGAGTGGTCGAGGCCATAAATGCTAGGGAAGAGCAAAAGCAGTCCTCTAGATTGGATCAGGTATGTCATGATGTCTTCTTCTTCGTCACCACCTGTTTTGCTCTTTTATTTCAGTCATTTTTTGTTTTGAAAACGTCTTGTTTTCTAAGTGATATCTAACGAACCGCGTTATCGATCTCTATGGTTATTTTCCTCAGATCGCTCGAGAGACGCTTCACGCTCATCTTGGACCAAATATGTCTATCTGGCCAGTAGGCCGACTCCCTATAGGGTACATACCTTCCAACCCTTCGCCTACTTCCTCAACGACATTCGTGTTCAAGACGCACATTCTCGCCGGTCAGCCGGCCATCTCGGACGTTGGAACCAAAGCTGGTATCCAGGACTTTGCGTGGCTAACGAAGGAGGAAATTGGCGAGCGAACTTTGAGTGAAGGGTCGGAAGAGGCAAAGGTGTGGTGGAACACAGTTGGTGATCTGTTGAACGAGTACTAAATGATCTTCGTTGGACAAAGGTCTTATTCAAACACTCATACAGAGGAGCAGACTACACTTCTATTGTTTCGGTAAATATTCTCGCAAGCAGATCACATCCCAATAAAACGAGACGACGTCATGCGTGGATTGGAAAGATTTCGATATGAACATGATACATCTAAAATTCCTATCTTTTTTCTGACGATATATGTTTACACCCGGACTGAGAGGAGAGAAGAACTGAGAGCCCTAGAGGAGATCCAATCATGAAGAGCTACGTTGACATAGCTGCAGGCTCGTTGGCTTGTTTTTCGAGTTCAGCCCTGAAAGTCCCGTTAAAAAGAAAGGATACGCGAGAACATGTTCTCGGGAGCATGGTTGGGATCAGTGAACACGATGCAGATCTTGAATTGAAGCATAAGACATACCGAAGTTGCTTGCTAAAGTCTTCTTCAACATCATCATCATCCCAGTTATCCTCCCAAAGATTCGAGGTCGTCATGGGTGCCGAGTCGGACGAACCAGTGGTAGATATAAGATGGGCGAGCGAGGTTTCCGAAGGGTTCCAATCTGGAGGTTTATGAAGAAAACCAATTGATAAACATCGTAAAAAATATGAGAAATCGTTGTATGCGTCATCCTTGATCTCTTATGATTGAATTTATAAGAAAGCGACAGCTGATTATCAGGCTTCCTATGTTCACTAAGTGAAGACATACCCTGCTCTGCAAACTCTTCAAACTCGTCGTCCTCCTCAAGAGCTCCCAGCTGAGGAACATCCTTGGGAGTATCATGGGATGAAGCGGCGGCGGAGTCTACTCCATTGGTGGGTTCATTCGTGGGTGTAGGAGCAGACATGGGTAGTTGATTGAGGCGGTAGAAGAAGAAGGCGGTGGTGGTGAATGTGTGATGATAGGGATGAGCTGGAAGCGCGAGATTCGATCAGGGAAAGTTGTATTGAACCCTGCTATGATCATTACTATCCTTTGGTGACAGACCACAGGTGTAACCGTCATCCTCATTGGCCTTGCGTCTGTCATCCCTCTCTACATTCTCATGATCTCTACATAGCCTCCTGTCTTTCAAGGTAATTCTAAGCTACTTGTATACATCATTCCTCAATAGTCATCGAATACTGAGTTTCTCCATATGATTTCTCGAAGTGTTGAAATCAGTTAGAGGTAAGAGCTATGCGCTGGATGGCAGGTCAAGTTTGAAGGTTCGAAAGCTGTGCAGGTTGTAACCAGTTGACTGACCGTTCTCACACAGCCAGCCCACCGCCTTTCATCACTGTATTTCTCTATTTCCTCTTTTGCCATTCAGATCTCTTTTGTCTTGTTCTCGCTCGTACCATCAACCGGGATCGCCATTGTCTCTTAGAAGATCATCTCTAGGTTCCAGTAAAGATCACACAGAGCGACATAAGCATCATGTCCAGGATCCCAGAGGTGAGATTTGATCAGCTTATCTTGATCTCCAAGCGTCTAGATGACATCAGTCGCAAAAACAACAACGATCACCAATGCAAACGGTTCTGCTGAGAGCGTTAAGTCTCTGAGAATGGCACTTACATCGTCATCTTATTTAAAGGTCACTCTCGATAGAGAACTAACATTCATATCTTCTTCTCAAATATAGGCCGATGAGGGTCAATATCAGTACCAGAATCAACCTTACCCTTATTCGACTGACACTCGCCCGCTCGTCGCTCAGTATTCTTTAGCTCAAAGTCCTCCTCCAAATCAGCCGTATGCTTACCAAGTCCATCAGACCAATACATCTATGCAGCAGGGAGGTTATACCTCTCCCCCTCCTCAAGGGATACGTTACAATGCTGCAACCCCTGGACCTGGTTATATATCTCCACCGCCTCCTGACCTTGCTCCAAGCCCTTACTACGGCCAGCAAGTTCATCAGCAAACACCCAGTTTTGGACAGGTGTACCAGCAATCCACGACACCCGCGCCCATTCAGCAGCAGCACCAACAACATCAGCCTGTCAACCTACCTACTTTTTTGGAACCTGGCAGAGTGACCTCTCCAGTCGAATCCAATCGTTTTGCCTCGCCCCCGACGGGCTCTCATGGAGATCCTCTTCAGAATGTACCTTCCTTTGGAGCAGCTTATTCCTCCATCAGCCTTGCAGGAACGCCTCAGCCGATGCCTAGCCCAGGAGACTATCCACATTTGGCTGACCCATATCAAGAAGACTGGCATCCATCTCGAGCTAGTATGGAGGACGACGCTGAACAACTCCTGCCCTCGTCAGGGGTCGGCAGATCAGATAGTGCAAATACCATACCGGGCTCCTTCACGGATCTGGGAGATGGTGAAAACCAGGAGGATAACTATCACTATGGACCTGTTCCATCCAGAGTACCAAGGAGAAATAAGACAGTCAAAAGAGTTCGGTATGCGTAACAAACCATCTTCGCGGGCGCGCGCTGACGTCGACTAATTTGCTGATCGATTGTATTGTGCGCATCTGTCTTCACCGTCAGATTGTTCCGTGGCCACTTGGTATTAGATTGCCCGGTTCCTTCTAAATTGCTGGATCAATGCAAAAATGCCACAGATCAAGAATTCAAGACTATGAGGTATACTGCTGCGACTTGCGATCCTGATGACTTCAAGTGAGTTCAGTCGGACCCTCGTCCGCATAACATTCGTAAACAATCTGATGAGATTTCGCGACCTATGTCTAACAGAGCCGATGGATATGCACTCCGACAAACTCTTTTCGCTGAGCCTCGGAAGACAGAGCTCTTCATCGTCCTCACGCAGTACGTCATCTCATGTTGCGCCATGCCTGTCTCATATCGCACTCTTTTGATGTTTGACTTTGATTCACCCATGATATTAGATATAACGAGGGTGATGAGTTGTTCTTGCGGACGTTGCGAGGAGTCATGCAAAATATAGATTACCTGTGTACTAAAGACAAAAGCAAGACATGGAATCACGACGGATGGAAAAAGGTTTGTCTTCCTGAAGATCCGGATTTAGAATTGAGTTCTCATTCAAGGAACATCAGGGAGATGGTATGATGCTGACAAGCTAGTTTATACCATTCAGGTTGTTGTTTGTATAGTCAGTGACGGACGGGCTAAAATTCATCCAAGAAACTTGGCCTGTATCCAGAAATGTCGGTAGTTCCATCGTATCTGTAGGCACAGACAATGAAAAAGCACAGAGTCTCAATACCATCTTGATTCATTTCCTTTTCCGTTGGTCTCCAGTGGGATGTTATCAGCCTGGTCCTGCCAAGAATGTAGTCAACGGAAAGCCGGTAACAGCGCATATATACGAGTACACCACTCAGTTCAGAGTAAACTCGAAGCTGCAAATCGTCCCAGGAAACGCAGAATCGGTGCCTGTCCAGATGCTCTTGTGAGTCGTTTCTCCTTGATCAGGCTTGCCGATCCAAGATGTGAATGTAGCCTTGCAATATTGCCCATCAATCTGCGCCTGACGAACGGACATTATATAACCGAAATCAGCGTCTTGAAAGAAAAGAACCAGAAGAAGTTAAATTCTCATCGATGTAAGTGATCGGGCATAAATTTTCCAATGTTCTGAGTCGATAGAATTTAGCAAACCAAGTCTGATGAAAAATACATGCTCTCATCAGGGTTCTTCAACGTACGTCGTCATCCAAGTCATATAAGTCAAGCCAATGCGCATTGAACACTTTTTATAATCGTGTGCATGTCGAATGATCAACAGGCCTTTGGACCGGTGCTATACCCTAACGTGTGTGTGTTGATCGATGTGGGAACTCAACCCGGACCTAGAGTGAGTGTTTTCGGTGTATTGGTGTATCAAACATTGAAACACGATGCTGACAAAAATGAATTGATATGACACTATCTCAAACATCTCTTACTTGTGTTTATCCAACGACTCAATTCTTCAGTCGATCTATCACCTTTGGAAGAGTGAGTTCTGCTCTAGTGAACTAGAGTGTATCTCACCAGGATCTTAATCTTCCCGTAAATCGTATTCAACTCTGCGAACTGTCTTATCTTGTGACCATTATGCAGGTTTTGATCTGAATTCGGAAGTCGGAGGTGCTTGTGGAGAGATTGTAGCTTTCAAGGGTCGTTACTGGTCGACATTGCTCAAGGTCTGTGATTATAACCAACGCCTCGGCCGTCGAAGGAGATTGCCGAACTCAACATATGGCCTTCCTTCTTAATCTTTTCAGAACCCGTTGGTTGCCGCTCAAAATTTCGAGTAAGTCAACGAGCTCCAATGAGAAAAGGCGGATTTACATCCTGAAGCCATGCTGATTGTGTCTTTTGGATGATAGGTATAAAATGAGTAATATTTTGGACAAACCTCTTGAATCGATCTTTGGATTTATTTCAGTATTGCCGGGAGCTTTCTCAGCTTACAGGTTTGTCAAGCCATTACAAATCAATTCGGTCTTCAGTGTACCACTTTAATATATGTACATCGATTCATTCTTGTTCAGATACATCGCCGTACAAAATGATCCGAGAACTGGAGAAGGAGTCCGTTTGATGTTCTCTCTCTCAGAATCGCGCAGTCCAACCCACGCTAACTCAATGTTTGTTGCGCTTTGGAATGTCTGTATATAGCCTTTGCAGAGTGAGCCATTCCGTCGGACTTATTGACGATTGTTCGAGTTGAAGTTTACCACATCAAACCTTTTTGTATTCAAGAATATTTCTTGGGAGAAAAGTTACATGGAGCTGGGTTAGTCGCTTCTTGGGATATTGAATTGTGTGACCTCCGACAGCAGCTGACATGTTCGTTGACGAGTAATAGAGCTGGCATTTTCGACGCCAATATGTGTATGTGGATCGCTTCCTATAGATCTGCCTGGTCGCAGCCAAAGCTGATCTATCATTCTGTTGTTTTGTCGTTCGTTCATTATGTAGATCTGGCTGAGGATCGAATTCTTTGTTGGGAGTTAGTCTCCAAACGAGACTCTTCTTGGCATCTACATTACGTCAAATCTGCCTATGGTGTTACCGAGTTCGTATTGCAATCCAGAATGATATTTTGTACTTCAGACTTTCGCTTATAAATAATTTTGATGACTCAAATGGCAGTGTCCCGGATACGGTATGTCGCTGAGAATGAGCTAGGACGTATCTACCCTTGGCGATCGAGCTGAACGTCATCTCATCTTCTACCCTCTCATATTTAGATTCCTGATTTAGTTAGTCAACGTCGACGTTGGCTAAACGGATCGTTTTTCGGTTTGTCAAAACGATTTTCAAATCTTTCCTGTGGTGATTCAATCTGTTGAGCTGAAACTATTCATTCAACCATCTAATAAAAAACCCACCCTTAGCGAGTTTGCATGCTACCTGGCATTTCTACTACATCTACCGAAGTAAACATACTGCCATTCGGAAATTCATGCTTCATATCTTGATCACTTATCAAGCCATTCAATTGATCTTTTCGTGGTTCGGTATTGTAAGGCGCTTTGATGATCTTTGGAGGTCATCAACACGCACTGACCTTCTTCTTTTGTATCATTCGACTTGAACTTAACAGGGAAATTGTACGTGACTTTACATCTCGTATTGGTATTACTCTTTCACTAACCATACAACCACTCGTTCGGTCCCTCAGACTTCATCGCTTTCGTATGTTTTCTTGGCTGTAATTCAATGTTGAGACCAAAGGCAAATTCTGATCCGGCTTGGTGTTGGTTTTGGTAGTTCGTCTTGACTAAGTATGTCAGCAATACCCAGATGCTTGAAAGTCCCTCTTGTCCTGACCATCTTGTTTTGATAGATCGATGGAGAGCTTCACGGCTGGTCTGAAGTGGTTGAACCTTATTTTGACTTATGTATACAGTGGACTTACTATGTGAGTGCATCGCAGAAACATGAGGGGATCTCAAGTGTTGACCGTTACATGTTATTGTTCTTTTGCAGCGCGTGCTTCCTGATGGCATTAGGAAATCGTCCAAAAGGGTACGTAAGATTCCGAGGCCAAATCAGCCTGATTGATTAATCAACCTCAGTATCTTATGATTCTGTATAGATCCAAATTCGGGTACTCAATAGCTTTCGTCACCTTTGCCATCAGTGAGTAGCATCTTTTGATGAAGTTATTTACATGCTTCGTAACAAGTCGCTCATGTATCTGTTTCTGGTCATTTATAGTAACGGTGTATATGACGTGCGTGTATTCTTTCGTATAGGTTTCATAGAGGCATACGTTGAAGATTTCTTTCACGTTGTTTTCTCGAACAGATTTGCTGCCTTCTATGTTGCCTTCAAGAGCATCAGCACCATTAAGTCGGTCGTGGGCAGCGTGACAATCAGCAGTCTACTGAGCAATGGTACGTACACATCGATTGAAGGCTTTTGTACTCTGTCGCAGGGATTGATCATTACCTTGATCGCTCTATAGCTGCGTTTACACAGATCATTCTATCTCTTCTTGCGACATTTGGTATATATATAATGGCCAGTTTGATTGTGAGTACTGTACTAACAAAATTTGTTATTGACTCGCCCGGCTAAATACTATTCAATGCCATGCTCTGTTCGCAACAGCACTATGATCCTTGGCATATGGGTACGTCGATACCTCTCCTTTTCTTTCTCTCGATCTGAGGATTAAAAAGTACTGGATATTAAATCCTCCATTCATATTCCACTAGTCACGAGTCTGATTCAGTATCTATTGATATCACCGAGTTTTATCTCTGGTGAGTTTCGCCTCTATTTGTCATATCTTCATTTGCCGTTTTCTTCGGTCATCATGTTGACTATAGAATCTTTCGACAGTGATGAATGTATACGGTATGTACTTTATCAACCATAACTACGACCCTCAGTCGGCTTATATATTGATACCCTGATTGTGGTTCTACATGATAGCTTTCTGCAATACGGTTCGCATTACCCAAATGACTCCTACTTGACCTATTGATGAACTAACTAGTCATTCGTCCGTTATTCACAGCATGATGTTGTAAGTGATGCATCATATAACTCTAACTCATCCAGCATCTTTACAAGCAATCTGACAATGCTTCTGCCATATTGCAGAGTTGGGGAACCAAAGGACAAGACAAAGTCTCGACAGATCTTGGAGTTGTTACCTCCACCAAGGGTGGGGGTAATCATGCGGAAGTGAACGTTACCATGGAAGCCCAAGACCTTAATGCCGAATATCAGGACGCCAGTAAGTGCAGAGAGCCACAACCGTCAACCGCAATATGACAAGAATGAGCTGCTGATCGATGCTGTTCTTTGCTTTAATGATGTTTGGTTTCGAACAGTTGTCGTACTCTCTTCGGCGCCTCCTAAGATCGTCGAAGTGCCCAATCCAGAAGAGCTACAAGAAGGTGAACACTAGCATAATCATGAACCCCTTTAGGTAATAATTGAACATATCTAACCAATCTCCGTGTTTGAGTCTCGCAGACTATTATAAGGCTTTCAGAACTCGGTTCGTACATGTTATATTCTCTCGTACCTTATCTCGTCGATCAACGAACTGATGAAATGCATATCACACCGCGACTATCATGATACTGACCATATAGGGTACGTTTAACTCCAAGTATCGTTGACAAACCTGGTCAATTTTGTGCGACCAAGCTCACTTTTTCTCGCTCTCCATTTTTTGGGTCGTGTCAGCTTCTTCTGGCTTGGGTCCTCTCGAACGGATTTCTAGTCGCCATTGTTTTGACTGCTACGAGCACATTCACAACCACAGTCACAGAGGCTCACTCTGTAGAGCAGAGTACTTCCATATATCTTGTTATTGTCTTGTATATGTGAGTGGTTTTCCTACTATATCTCAAGAAGGAAAACTTGAGAGGATGACTCTAACCTTCATACATGGATTAATTCTCGTTTGGCATACGCTTACGCGCTGCAGTGTGGTTGTGTTGGCCTGTAAGTTGTATCTCTTCCGTTAATACGAGCAGCAGTTAACATCAAGTAATATTCAACCAAGGCTGATACTTTCTTAATGTTTGACCTTCACTCAATCTCGCTCTTAAGTTTTCCGCTTTATGGGATCATGCGCCTATATCATTGTCCGACTGTTTGTTGGAGAGTAGCGCAAGTCAAGTTAGCTTCCCTTTACGTTTCGTAATCGTCTTCTTTCGTGAATCCTGTTTCACAATGTTGTTCAAATTAGCGCCAAGGATATTTTTCAATACCATCTTTTTAAAAGTTGTTTGATGTCGACTTAAGTCATCTCTCTTTTCTTCAGCCAGCTTCCTTCTCTCATTAGTTTCCGCATTTCCTTGCTTGCTTTTCCTTTCAAAACGACACATGATTTCTTTCGCTTTTGAGAAGGAAAGAAAAGCACTCGAGCTGATTATAAGATGATACGTTGGCAGATATTGGTCAGTTCTTTCTTAATTCATGACTGTGCGCCAATGCTATAAATTTTCATAACGTATCAGCGTCACATGAACAGCTCTTCGACCATCATATTTGAATCATCATTAGCTCACTCATGTTGATCATGCGAGACGAAAAGCTATATAGAAATTAAATCTCCAAGATTCTTTATTTATGGAATAAAAAGAGAGAAGTTACGACAGGGCTATGCATAATGAATGGGTTCGGATAGGAGTAAAGAGAAAAGAAAAGTGGCTACTTGAAAAGCGCTTGCTCCTCTTGCCTTAAATCCTTTTGTTTCCAGACCTCAACAACTAATTCCCAAATCATCCAACATGCCATCCGCTCATCCTCTTCTTGTTGTGAATCGTGTTGACTTGGCTTGATAACATTCGGTTCCCCCTGATCTGCTGTGTGAAGCTCAAGTTGTCGCTCAATGACGGCGAGACAAGCTCTGGCCAGTGAACGTAGGTCGGATAAGCTTTCGCCAGAAAGAAGATGGGCATCTAATCTGGTGAGTAGGCTGAATGACCAGTGAGCCAAGATCGGGGAGATCGAAGGACTACGTGTTCGAGGCAGGTTGTAAGGATTATCAATGATCCACGAGGTGATGTGCTTCAGGAGATATATTACGGTTTTCTGCCCAAATCCAAGAGAAGACAGCGAAGGAGGAAGGAAAGACACATTAGGATGGTTCAAAATTAGACTTAGTGAACAAAAAAATGGTTTAGTTTTAGCTTCGTGCTTTGACGTACATCGGACATGGCTTTTAGTATGGATATAGATGGTTCCTTGGGCAAATGCTTTTCTGGATCGAAACGTTCGAGCATCTCTTCTGGAGAGTTGCCCCCTTCTTCTGCGCGATAGTTCATCTGTTCTTCCAACTCTTCTTCTTGGTCATATCCTTCGTCCATCTCATCCTCATTATGCTGCTCCTCTAATTCGGCACCTAGCTCCCACTCGTCTATCTTGATTCTCTCGTTCAAAGCAGTCTCTTCATCAATCTCTTGTACTGAATAAGGCGTATCGCGGGACGTAGGAATGAATACTGCCTCGGTTACAGCTAGATCAGCTGATCGCCGTTGCTTCGCACCAAAAATGAATAAGCACCAGGCAGATTCATCTGAGGCTCTTGGTAATATTATTGATGTTCTTTTCCCTGAGCCATAGGGGATTGCTTGTAGATTCTATAAGATGATAAGAGTAAGAAATGTGTAGTTACTGCAGGAGATGAAATCGGACAGATCATGAATCGCACCTGACGCAGATTATGGAAATGAAGCAGGAACGACGATCTCCATGCCTCTGATGGTAAAAAAGGATGTCTAGGTGATGCTGATGGCCCAATCACTGTTGGTGAAGGGTTTGGTTCCAGTTGAGATACAACACCACTTAGTTGGACGGGTTCAGTAAGGACGAGAGCATACGGATTCAGTGCCTTGGTAAAAGCAGGTAAGCTTGCTTCTTCTGCTCTATCAAAACGATCGGTCAAAACGACGGTGTAATATTCAAATCAAACAGATGACAGCCGCTGGTCAGACATCAGGTATGTTCTTATTGACCTCAACAGTATACCATATGAAGATCATTGAAGTTAAGCTACCTCACGCTAAGAAGATATAGCTCTGCTTCACTCAGGCCGGTAGCACTTGATTCTGACGAACCATCGATAGCGTTCGTTGAATCGGAGGAGGCCGAAGGGATATGGAAGAAAGCTCTAGGTTGATCATTTCCTGAGTTCCCGTTCGGTTTTCTTTTCTTGTATGGCTTCTTGGATTGAGATGTGTTGGACATTGCAGCGAGCAAGAACAAAGGTATGGATTCAAGTTGGAACGTAAGGAGGAACGGTGAACAACAGCAATCAGGGCTTGTAGTTACACCTCCACCTTAATCGTAACCAAGGTTACAAATATAGATGTAACCAAAGCCTCTCAAATTATTCAGTAAATTCTCTTCAGCTAACTTTCCAAAAGGGCTTTACTTTCCTCTCCTATCCCTCATCCTCTTTCTTTCCTCTCGTCTCTTTTGCTCTTTCCTTTCTCTTCTCATCCTTGACCAGACAATATGGTCTCCATCAGGAAGAGTAAGCTGTTTCCTGTTTGTTGTATCGTTATAGAGAAATATAGATCTAATTACTCCCTACAAACGGTTGTGTTCAATTGTTGATTCACCACAGAAACCTCCAACAGAGGAACCACCCACCAGCGGTCCAAGATTAAGCAGAAGGCTGCAGAGACCCGAAAGAAAAACAAAAAGGCCGCTAGAAAAGATGTTACTTGGAAATCTAGTCAGTTCTTGACCCTGTCTTTTCCCATGTGTCATGATACAACGCGAATGAAACGTAAGAATCTGTGACTGACGTAGAATACCATGCCAACGCCTCCTTTCGCTCGCTGTATAGACAAAACGAAGGATCCTGGAATTCCCAACTCATTTCCTTACAAGGACCAGATTCTAGCTGAGGTCGCCGAGCAGCGCCGCCAAGTCAGTCACACGTGTCTCTTCTGGTTTGTTTGTTTCACTGCACTGAGCTCGAGCTGATCCATTCGGCCTATTTAACGACAAATCACTTTTAGGTTGAAGAGGAGAAGATCCGCGCGAAAGAGGAGAGGAAAGCTGCCAAGCAGGAAGCCGCTGAGCAGGCAGAGGCAGAAGATGCTGATCAGCCTGGAGTATCTAAATTATCTGGGGACAGGGTACTCGCCTTGCCTTCCAAAAGTATTGTTACCCCTGTGGAGGAGGAAGACGAGCCGGCACCTCTACTCTTCGATGCCTCAATTCCTACCCTTCAGGCGGCGCTTGAGCAGGCGGACGTGCTGCTCGAAGTGGTTGATGCGAGGGACCCCTTGGGATTCAGAAGTCCGTGGTTGGAGGAGCAGTTTTTGACTGTAGACGAGGGAGATAAGAGAAAACTTAGGGTGGTAGTTGTTTTGACTAAGATTGGTTTGTCCGATCGATTATGTACTCAAATGAAGAACTCTGTATACTGACTTACTTGCTTTACGACATGTTCTTACTCTTAACGCATTGGTCATGTCAATAGATTTGGCTCCCAAAGAAGCTGTCATTCAGTGGTTGAACTACCTTCGACCTCGATATCCAACAGTCCTTTTCAAATCTTCTATTCCTGCCGCTCATCTTCCTCCTCCTCGATCGGAACCAGCAGCTGAAACCTCGATCGCTCCTTCTGAATCTCTTGGACGAGAGGAGCTTCTGGAGACGCTTCAGTCATGGGCCGAAGCTAAAAGAAAGTTGACTAAGAAGGGCGCGGATCCGGAAGAATTTGTGGTCGCTGTTGCTGGTCTGCCCAACGTATGTTGTTCTTTTCCGAATTGCGTTGTCGTTTGCGTCTCTATGGATTCCTGATAGATTGCCCCTACACTTGTCTGCTTCGAATAGGTTGGAAAATCGTCCATGTTGAACACCTTGTTGCAAGTTCCGGCCTCATCCTTCCCTGTCGCAACCTACCCGCCTAACTCTCTTCAACATGGCCCAACAACTACGACTCCCACGGCAACTACGTATACAGTCCCATCTACCTCTTCCAAGAAGTCTCCTGTTGAGATCAAGTTTATCGACACCCCCGGCTGGATCTTTGCCGACGTTTTTCCTGGAGATAACGAGGACACCGAGGACGAGGATGAAGAAGCAGACCATGGCGAGACAGAGGAAGAGGCTGCCATGTGGGACTTAATCGAGGTCAACAGAGTTAAGGACCTCCTTCGCCGAAATATTGGACGAATCGAGAAGATCAAGGAGCCGTTCGCTTTGGCCGAGTATCTAATTACTCACTCGAACGCCAACGACCTTGTCCTTCTCTACGGTACGCCCTCGTTCTTGCCGAATGACTCAACGTCTTTCCTCACTGGTCTCGCTCGAGTGACTGGTCGAATGAAGAAGCATGGTACCCCTGATCTGGACTCCGCTGCCAAAATGATCCTTCGTGATTGGGCTCTTGGACAGTTCCCACACTACTCGTTACCTCCGAAGGGCTTAACCTTAGAGCCCACTGTACCTGCCGACCTCGACTCCATCAAATTGTTCACCAAAGGAGAAGAGAATGTGTTGGCTCGGTTGCGAACTCGAAAAGAGTTCATGAGTGAGAAGGGTGGTCGAGGAATCGTCAAAATGGTATTAGATGAGACATTCGAGAAGGAAGGGGGTGATCAACGAGAGATTGTTCTTGATGACGAGATCAGGGAGGATGAGGACGATAGTGAAGGCGAGGGCGAGTGGAGCGACGAAGGGGACGAATTGGACGAAGATGAAGATGAAGTTATGGAAGAGGATGGGCCAAAAGAGGAAGATGAGGTATGCGTCTACGTCGTTCTTTTGACTGTTCTGTTCTGTTCTGGCCTCTCCTTTGAATGCTGTTTCAATCACTGATGAGTTTTCTTTTGTATTCGTGATAACTAGGACGATGATGAAGACCCCGCCGGTCCGTCCGCCCTGGACGTTCTTCTCGCCGCCAATCCGTCCCTCCTCGGATCGTCCAAGTCTTCCTCCTCCAAGAAAGGCCTTAAGCCGAGCGCTTCTTCCGCCCCTGTTCTTACTCTTGCCAAACCTCTCAAAAAGGCATCTGCTACGTCGATTCCTGTGTCGTCATCGAAGAACGATAACACTGCTAAACGAGTTGTCTTTGCTGCTGAGGAGAAAGGCAAGACTCCCAACGGAGACTCCCCTATGTCTGTTGGCAAGGGACCCAGATCAATTCTCAAGACCAAACCGGCTGCTACTGAGCCTGCTGCTGTCGTTGCTTTGAATGGAGCTGATTTATCGGCCAAGGGTAAGAAGCGTAAGGCTGCTATCGCTTCTCAGGAGGAGGATGTGGTAGCCGCTCCATCCAAGAAGGAGAAGAGGGAAAAGGCCAAAGTGGTCGCATCCGCCGAGAAGACGAACAAGGAGAAGAAGGTGTCCAAGGTCGCCCCGGCCAATGCATCTAAGACGACCAAGGTAGCTTCTGCTCCCGCGGAGGTCAAGATGGATACAAAGAGCAAAGCGGCCGAGAGGGCGAAGAACGGAGAACAGGGCTATGATTTCAACAAATTCTTCTTTTAAAGCCAAGATTACCCCTAGCTACTAGACAAGAAGAATATGTTCGGTTGTTGTTCGGTTTGGTCGTCGTATCTTAGCTTTCGCTCGCGTCAACAGGTCTCTTCTTTGGGTCTCATCAACCAACCTTCACTTGTAATTTTCCCTCCTCTCTTTTCAACCTCATATGTTTCATGGTTATTTCTTGATATATTTTTTCTCAGAAGAATCACACATACGTCAAGTTGCATATCTAGATGCCAATGATTCTTAACGACTACACCAAGATGAAAGGATCCTCTCAAAAGCGTTTCAGAGATTATCAGACGCATCATGGACGCAAATTATTATTGTTAGGGTTATTGATCTGAAGCGGTCTCGGCCGGGAGACCCCGCAGTCAAAAATCGGCTGACTCGTCCGATGAATCCTCACTTTTCGATTTCTTCTTTCCCCCATCTTAAGTACTCCTCAACCCTCTAACACTCACCCATTCACTCGACTCATAATAGCCTTCTCTTTTATCAATCACCATGTCCAACACTTTTAAGATTGCAGTAATTCCTGGAGATGGGATTGGTTAGTTCAGGATTTTGTTCTTTATCGTCTTTTACCTCTGTGATAATGATGATCTCATCGTAGCATCTGTCTTTCGTCCAAATTTTTTCAATCGTACAAACGATGTACTTTTCTCTTTTTTGACTTGGTCTTATTCGCATTCTACGTTCTCATATCTCTTTGTCTTGTCAGGTCCTGAGGTTGTTAAGCAGGCCATTCGAGTCCTCTCTACTCTCACTGCCAAGACTGATCTTAAGCTTGAGCTGACCGAGTATGATTTTGGAGGAATTGCTATCGACAACCATGGTACCCCTCTCCCTCAAGAGACCTTGGACGCCTGTCTCAAGGCCGATGCGATTCTTATGGGTAAGTTTCTCACCGAAATCGGTCTCAGTGCTATATAGGATTCGAACGCAACATTGATGTCTTGACTGGATGCCCTCGTCCCACTTAGGATCTGTTGGGGGACCTAAATGGGGTGTAGGACCTGTCCGACCGGAGCAAGGTCTTTTAAAGCTTCGAAAGGAGCTTGGCCTCTATGCTAACATCCGACCCGCCAACTTTGCCTCGGAGAGCTTGCTTAAACATAGCCCTCTTAAGCCGGAGGTTGCTCAAGGCTTCGACATGGTTGTTGTTCGGGAGGTAAGTCTTTGGTTTTCTACACTACTTGTCTCTGTATCAGATGTTTCTATCATTTAGGACTAGTCCGCAACTGCAAACTAACACTTCTCTGATCGTGATGAACAGCTTATCGGAGGCGTCTATTTCGGAGAGCGACAGGAGACTGATGACAAGGGAGTTGCATGGGACACTACCCTTTACTCCATTCCAGAAGTTGAGCGAATCACTCGAGTAGCTTGCCAGATTGCTTCGGCCGAATCTCCCGCCCTTCCCATTCACTCTATCGACAAAGCTAACGTGCTTGCTACCTCCCGACTCTGGCGAAAAACTGTGACCGAGGTTGTTGAGAAGGAGTTCCCTCACTTGAAGTTGGACCACCAGCTCGTTGACTCGGCTGCTATGATCATGATCAGCAACCCCCGAAAGCTCAATGGTGTCATCCTCACGGAGAACATGTTCGGTGATATGTAAGTCTATTCAATGTCTCTGCGAATCCCCTCTTCATTGTCAGCCGACGACTTATATCTAATTATTTCCTTCCTAGTCTCTCTGATGAGTCTTCCGTAATCCCTGGGTCCCTTGGTCTTCTCCCATCTGCCTCCCTCGCTGGTGTTCCCTCTCCCGATAAGACTTGCATGGGTCTCTATGAGCCTATCCATGGATCTGCTCCAGATATAGCCGGCCAGAATATTGCCAACCCCCTGGGAACTATCCTTTCCGCCGCGCTCATGCTCAAATATTCTCTTGGTCGACCCAAGGAAGCCGAGCTCATCGAGACTGCGGTGCGGAAAGTTTTGGACTCTAAGGACCTTGGAGGAGAGGATCTCAGAACACGAGACCTTGGAGGCGAGAGTGGAACGACTGAGATGGGTGATCGAGTCGTTCAGGTCTTGGAGCGACTACTCCAGCAAATTTAGTCGCCTCAATACTCGTCGAAATTGATTTTCGTTTCTTTTATCTCTTCTCGTTTCCTACTCGCCTCGTCACGCCAGTAGAGCCGATGTGTTTGTATCGGATAATCTTTCAAAAAGCAGTAGCAAATGTTGTTCTGTGTCTTGTATATTCATATATACACAATGAATTCTCAGAATTTTGTGCGGGCGAGCCTTTTGTTGTTGAAAGATTCGAAATATCTTGTTAATTATTTTTTAACAAGCATTACGCGTCCAAATCAATTCCCGTATCAGGTTAATAACAAAGAAAACAAGAGCTGAAAAAACGACGCGTGTTAGCTATAGATTTAACCACCAACACGTCTTTCTCTTCTTATCCATAAGGATAAACTCACATTCTTCAACCGTCACTTCTCCTTTCATAAGCGCTACCCCTATATATCTGGTAAGATCAGTAGCTCCTGTTTGGGCATTCCGTCATCGTGTCATGTTGACTCGTTCTTCTTCTTTTCATATACAACAGCGATCAGATGTATACCGCTCAACCGCTGCCTTATTACCCTACGCTTTCTTCTCCTCCAACGACTCAACCGTCCAACTCGGTTCCTTCTCAGCGATCCTCTACAGTATCCACAGCTGATACATCCTTGCTCTCAGATTTTACCTCAGATCCCGATGGAGGAGCTGGAGGCAAAAGTTGGGGTCACCTCGATCTAAGCTTAGGCTTAGGAGCTAGCTTGAGACGTAACGGATGGACCTCTAACGACGGAGACCAAGGAGGCCGATTTAGACCGGAAGAGGAAGAATCCCCTGAAGATCCGTACCAACCAAATGGAAACTGGAGTACTTTTGCAGATGATCTCATTGTTGTCGATGAGGATGAAACTGAAGTCGGAGAAGAGACTGGGCGACAAGAAGTCGAGACGGCTCACCAACCTAGCGTGTCCTCTCGCCGATTGCCTTCCTCATTCCAAGACTCGAGGTTTCATGGATCCAATCAAACTGACTTGCTCGTGGATATTACCCCTCCATTTTCTTCTTCAACCCCTCCACCGCCGTCTTATCATCCCTTCCCTTCCTCCAAATTGACCCAGCCAGGAGTAGAAGCTACAGGATCTCTACAAAAGAACTCTGGTGGCCGACCGTCTCTTCAGACACTACTCAACTCAATAGAAGACCGAACTCTGCAACTCCACCAAGAATCTGTTTCTGGCGTTAACCGGATTCACCGATCATCATCTCATGCTAGCCAACATTCTGATGCAAATGACCAAACTCCTCTCGTCAACCAAGTACGACCAACTGGGTCAGAGCTCACAGCCAGCGCGCCCCGCGCGAGCTCAGACGCTGTTCAGCGGTTGAAAGAGGCTATGAATCGAGCAAGAAGCATTAGAGAAAGCTCTCCTACACTCAATAAACAACCTTTGTCTCAACAAATGAAACCTGCTCAGAAGAGAGAATCCAGATCGAGAGCAGTTGTGGAGAATTGGCTCGAGGAGACATCGGCCGAGATCTCTCCACCTCTTCGATCAGAATCACAAGAGGACGAACTGACTGAAGAGTCATTCCAGTCTCCACCTCTTCCTCGCACTATACACTCGCCTACATCTCTCCATATCCAGACATCCAAAAACTTGCCTTCGATGACACCTTCTGGTCGACGGATCGACGCACATCCATCTTTCCCCCCACGTTCACCTCGACTCAGCGACCACTATTCTCATTCACTAGATGAATCACCTAGGGAAGAAGATGAAGTGGCAGAGGAACTTTCTACTGCATCGTCTGAACAAGATTCTCCACCAACTCCTCCTCCCCGGTTACCACCACACTTCTCGAGGCGCTCGCCTTCTTCCTTCGTAGTCGCTCCTCCTTTTTCCCCACCCTTGTCTTCTTCGCGGATTAACCTTCCTCCTTCCTCTCCATCTCTGACAAACATACTTGACCAGCGGCGAACATCCCAGTCCCGCCCTGACCATTCAACACCTGCTCGGTCTGGTATGTCTCCGTCATTTGCGACTCCTGTTCTGAATACCATATCAGTCCGAAATGCTCAGACGCCAGCTGCGCCGGGAGGCTGGGTACGAACGTCTTATCAGATGGAGGCGAACAAAATAGACAAAGACGACAGGAGGGGTGAAGGTGAAATCGAATCAGAAGAAATGAAGACAGAACAAGAAGCGCAGGACATCAACCGGCAGGCCGAGACGCATCAGAACGAACAGAAGTCTCTGAGTCCTTCCATATCCAACAAAACAATCGCATCCTCCACTTCTCGCTCTATATCACATTCAACTTCTCTCCAGAGTCATTTCAAGGCCTCCTCTTTAAAGAACATCCCTGTTGTCCCGTCTAAATCTCTAAGGACACAACCAAGTGTCGCTTCCAACAAAAAAATCGAATCTGTCATGTCTGCCTCGGCCTCTCCTGTTCGGCTCCAACCTTTTCTCACTTCATCAAGAGTTCAGCTCTCTCCTCGTCGATACTCATCCACACCTATCAGAACTCCTTCAAAGAGGGTTCAATTTGAGCCGAAGACACCGGCTGCTCCTGGTGGTTGGGGTTGGACGCCTTACCAACCTAAGATCCACAAAGACATCACGCAGATGGAGAACAGCTCAAAGGATGCAAACCAGGCGGAAAACCAGATTAGTCAAGCTATCACTGATTCTGATCATGTTGCAGATGATGGTCTCGAGACCAGAGAAGGATCCGATTCGGCTGTTTTTTCGGAAGCCGCTCTAATGCAGGATGTAACATCGCGCGATCGAAAGAGTGCGAAGGTTAGAACGGTAGAAGTGATATCAGCCGAACGAGTCGAGGACGAGGATCGAATTGTGCGAGAGAGTAGAACGGAGAAGAAAGACAGCTTGGCAACACAGATGATTGTGAGCAATGATGAAACTTCATTAGTCTCTAAAGTGAGAGACGCGCGAGATCAACATGATCAACTGGAAGAAGTTCTCTCCGATACGAAGTCTGTTGTTTTGGAGGCTCAGTTTCACTCTACTTCTCTCTCACCTACCGAATCCTCATCGTATCAAGGTTGTTCTACCTCACGAGACCACCCATCACCCAACATCTGTCCTACAGCTCTCAATACACCCTCATCAAGCAAACTTAATCAACAGTCATATCAGACGCCTCTCTCTCAACTGGTGCCTCAAACTCCGGCTCTCAAGACACCGGCAGCTCCTGGCGCTTGGGGATGGACACCTTTCCCTTTCAAGCGACAGCCCTCAACTCTAGCCTCTCAATCTCCGGTCGTTTCATCGTCTTCATCTCAGATGTTACTTCCGCCTTCTACTCCCCCTAAGGTGTCTTCTAGTGTTAAACCACCGTCCCAGATGGTAGCCTCGCCTTCTGCTGATCAAATGAGTTCGCCCATTCCGAAGATATTGGCTTTTGGTCCACTTTCAACCTCGAGCGTTTCTACTGTAACTTCTGCTCATTCCACGATGACAACGATGGCCTCACCTTCTCGGCTTCGAATTGCTCACCTCCGAGCGCAACTGAATAAGGCAGAAGACGATGAAGGTGCGGCTCGACGCAGGGTTCAAAATGCTCGGAAGGATTGGGAGAGTGTTAAGTGGGTGAGAGGCAAGGCTGGAGACATAGGTCCTAGAGAACCTAGAGTGATTAGGGCTAAAGCTGGACTGTGGACCATCCTTGGATGGTGTGCCGTGATTGCCTGGATTTGCTTCTCGTAGGTTCCCCATAATAACGGTTTCTTCCTTTACACCAATGTCGAACGTTTGTAGACTGATCCTCCGCTCTTTGCTTCGATGTCATATTTTTTAGGGTTGCTCGACATGTCTATGATGGATACAACGACCCCTCAACCACTTCCCCTTTCCACCCGGCTTTGTACTCACCTCCCGAGTCTTCTTCGTCCTTATTTACTGCCTCAATGGGACTTCCACCAGGTTTATCTGCATTCGAAGTTCCTGGTCAGATTCAAACCAGATGGAATCTACTGTTGAGGGATTGGATTGCGGCCGAGTGGCTCAAGCTAAAGTAAGGGGAATGGGTCTCGTGAGGGCATAGGGTTGATGAAGGGGTTTATTCCTCCTCTGCAGCCCATTGGGCTAACGATCTCCTCTCCTGCCTTACTTTTCTCTCACAATCATAACCCTTACGTTTCTTGTCTTATGTATAATTGTATAGATCCTGTCTTGTCTTAATGAAGATCATATCGCTACCGTTGTTGCTTCTCTGTATTTTTGTCTTTCCCATATACTCTCGATTTTATAACATATGTATCTTGCTCCGTGATGTTGAGCATATTTGTTCTTGCCCACGATCAGAATAGAATACAGGCAACGTCACTCATGAGTTGGAAGTGTAAAGAAGTGAAACGGATATTACCTGCGCGGGAAGGATTTGTTCGTGCCGCTGTTGATTCTGTCTCTTACGCTTCCTTACGATCATCTAATTGGGTTCAAAACTGACTCATCAGTCACCTATATCAAGATGTCTGCCAAAACTCCTTATGATCATCCTAAATCTCCAAGATCCCCTCCGCCACTTCCGCCATCTCCTCCACGTCAGACTTCAGATGGTGATTCGGGATTATTATCGCGTTCAAACCTAGACGCCCGTTCACGTCCCCTGTCTTCCACGTCTGATGCACCCTCTTCTCAATCGTCTTACGAAGCTAAGCATCTGATTCAGACTATCCCACCCTCTACATCTTCACGCCCAGCTATGACTTCGAACAGTGTAAAGCCTTCATCTAGATCAAGGAAAAGACGCCGAACAGCAGAGGAGGAAGAGGTCGCGCTTGGACACTCACTGTTGGGAACAAGCTCAGAAAAGTTGTATATGTTTGACAAGAAATTGGGCGAGGGAACATTCGGGTATGTCATACTCCTTATTTGAAGCCTCCATTCACAATGTATCCGGTTATGTAAAGATAGGAGTCACGAAATTCTTAGCTGTTGTGTTGATATATCGACGCTTTCTCAATTCTTCAAGCGAGGTTCACTTGGCTATCCACAAAGAGACAAAAGCTAGAGTCGCATTGAAGCGAATCTTGGTTCATTCTGAAACGGATGGGGTGAGTAACATGGTCCTATGCTCCTACTTGCTTTATATCAGTATTAACTTCATCGAAAACTCAGGTTCCAATCACCACAATCCGGGAGATCAAGCTTTTAAAGCAGTTGTCTCATGTGAACGTGGTATCCGTTGTGGACATGGTACTCACTCAAGGTGCGCCCGCTTAGCAGTCTATATCTCAAGTTTTCTCTTGTTTAGTTGATATCGATCTCTCCAATTCGTGTGCTCTTGAAATCTCACACTGCTAGGAGACGAAACGAACAATAATCGAGGAAAGATATATATGGTGTTTCCCTACATGGATCATGATTTGGCAGGTCTACTCCAGAACCCGGAAGTGACCCTGAGCCATTCCCACATCAAGTTATATGCTCAGCAACTCCTAACAGGGACAGCGTATCTTCATGTCGTGAGTTTTCCTTTCTCTTTTGGCTATCACTACCAACATATGAGTACACTCTTTCCTGGGAGCGTTGTACGTCTGAACTTAACTTGATTCTCCTTATCAAAACCTTACTCTTCTACAACCGAATTCGTCCTGATAGAACCACATTGTACACCGAGACATGAAATCGGCCAATCTGTTGATCGATAACGAAGGCTGTCTCAAGATCGCTGATTTTGGCCTTGCGCGGACTTATGACAAGTTTACAGTTAGAGGAGGCAACAAGATTGTTGGCGGAAGAGATTACACTAACATGGTTGTTACAAGGTGGTATCGACCACCGGAGCTGCTTCTAGGTTGCAAGCAGTATGGGCCTAGCATAGACATGTGGGGAGTAGGGTATGTGATTTTCTTCATGCACAATAGATAGATTCTCGACTTCTATCTTGCTCATTATCGTTGGTGATTTGTTTCTGGTTAACATGACCTACGTTGAATACTCGGAACAGTTGCGTGATCGCAGAAATGTACAGAAAACATCCCATTCTTCAAGGAAACACCGATCCAGAGCAGCTGGTAGCTATATATCAGCTTTGTGGAACACCCTCCGAAGAAGTTTTGCCTGGATTTGATACTTGGGGTGGTTGTGAGGGTCAACTGATGCTACCTCCAATTCCACTTCCAAGAAGAGTGATACCCGAATTCACATCGTGAGCCTTATATGACCATATTCACAAGTTCATACTATATACTGTTCAGAAAAGGTCATCAGCTGATATTTTTGTGACTGGCTGCTTTGGTCATCGTCAGATTAAGTAGCGAGCTCGCTAGTTTATTAGATGGATTACTTTGTATGGATCCAGCAAAACGGACATCAGCCAATGAAGCCCTTGAACATCCTTTCTTTTGGGTTTCACCTCTGCCTGCCAAGATAGGCTCGTGCGTTATCTTCATATTTTGTTCAGATTGAAACTCCCTTCTATAGATTTATCCTTTTGAGCTGACATGATCTGATATCTTAGGTTGCCGCATTATTCGCCTTCCCACGAGATGACTCATAAGCCAAAAGCTGCTCCTCGTCCAGTCGTAGCTATGCCTCCTACGGCAAGTGGTCGCATACCTGCGTTTCAGGCAGCTGGTCAACCGAGTTTCATGGTCCCTCCTCCTGCACCAGCACCTTCATTCGCATATGCGGGTGGTCCTCCTCCTCTGAGCATGGTCAATACTGAATTACCGCTGGCAAATAAAGGTTGGTATCCATCAGTAGGACCTAATGCCCGTATCAATTCTGGAGGCATGCCTGGAGGAAACAACTCTAATTGGTCAGGAGGCATATACTCGGCCGGGGGACCTCCTATCAGAGTTTCTTCTGCTCAGTTAGGATTCCAGCCCCAGGCCTTTCATCAACCAGCCTATAACCAGTTTCAGACAGCGCAGCCACTTCAAGCATATCCAACATCAAATGGCCGAACAAACTCTTCTTATCTGAATCATCGATCCACGGCTTTCCCACCTCCGGTTTCCACAACTTCCTCTAGGCCTTACCAGCAGACAGCAAGCTCTTCATCATCCGCGAGTTATCAGGTATCCTATAAGTCTTCTCTTCCTGCTCATATTCCGCCGCCGCCGCCACCGCCACCACGAGCGGCTGCCCATAGATCAAACATCACCGCTAGTAGACCTATGCCCGCTGGTTTTCTTAAGCCTGCAGCTGGAACAAGCAATAAAAGTGGATATTCAAGTGCTGTTAACGGATCGAGCGATACAAACGGAGGGGAGAGTGACAGAGATAGAGAGCGGAGGATGCGAAATGAGACTCCGGCTGGATTACCCTATTGATGAGCTACTGCTACGACGGTTTCCATATTCAACGTCTATCATAATGCTATGTATTGCGCAGTGTAACAAGGCTTAGCTGTGACTGAGCGATTTGACGTGTGATGACGTAACTACCTCGCAACACGCTAAACATATAGACTTGAAAAGGCTGAGCCTGCCTCTATATCAGCTACTCGACTCAACCACTCTCTTTCTCGCTCATCATCTCGAATAATCCTCAACTTGATATAAACCAAAAATTCCTCAATTATGATTCCAGCTCAGAAGGTAAGCTTGAGTCAACATGCTCTAAAGGTCAGATTGACTTGACATAGAGCGAAGAGGGATGCTCTATAGATCTTGAGCAGAAGACGCAATGTCTTTGTTGAGGATTGTTCCTGATCAAAACGGTCTCAACCATCGAGTCATGCATATACGCCTTCTGTCAGTGTTCAGGGCTGACTTCTGACGTCTTGTACTGTGTAGAATAAGATAGATCTCTCGGTAAATTATTTTCACCATCCTTCTCTTCTCTCAGCTATCATGTATGAACAAATTGACTCTGTGAGGAAACTACTGTTAAACTATTCTTTAGACTTTGAACGAGGAGGAGAGAAAACTCTTCCAGCTATATGGAAAGCTACCCTCTAAGAAATCGAATCCTCTGAGTAGAATGCAGGTTGGTCTCTTCCTCAAAGTTTGGTTGAATGCTATAAGACTTGTCAATCGGCTCACGCACTTTCCATATTTCCATGGTTGGTTTCCTTTGTTCGATTCGATACTAAAATTAGGAGAGGAAGTAGTAAGTCATACGATCACACTTTTCAATAGACGAGCGAATATTAGCTTCAAGCTCTCTTGTTCCTAACCATGTTCTCTATATGGAACCCGGAATCTCCGTTCAGTTTTGACTCTGGAGACTACGCCATGAGCAAAGCAGGCACGCTGGCAGGCAATCCAGTTCAAGTCGGCACGGCTATTCCTAAACCTGAGTCGTAGGTTTATTATCAAGTAACGACGCGGAATCATGAAGTTAGACTGACGAAATTACCCACTTTCGTTGGTACGTGTCGATAAAACGGAGCAGGATTCCTCATGCTTCCCCTCCCCCTTCTTCGGGAAGTGTCCCAACTCTATCGAGCTCGCCTTCGAAAGATTCTAGCATGGGAAGTATGGGTAGCGTGTTCGAGGGGTAAGACTTATTTTTGTAGGTCACTTATGTATCACATCTCGATCAGGCGATGCTGATCAAGCTTGGATCTCATTCTGATACTTCGTAGACAACATTCTCGCCGACTCTCCTCTTCATTATCCAATGTTTGAAAGTGAACACTTGTACATGTTCTCTTTCTCCAGATGTCTCTCGCAAATTTCCTCGACGCACCAATCTTCCGGGCTTTTCTCTATATAGTAACGCCCTTTTTCCATTTGACTTAATTACCTTTGTGTGTGGTGATGCCCTTTCGACAACTCTCCCGAGCGACTTGTAAATAATTCGATTCCTATAGCCATGATAATCTTGATATATTTGTAGCACTCATGTGATCCAGTGCAGATGCTGAGAAGTGTGTCAGATCACGCCTGAGTGACGATGATCACGTGTCTGAACCTGACAAAAGACTGGGATGTTCAGGAAAAAATCCGCTGACAAAGAGTGGAAATAAATTCTGAAGGTTATGACTGGTCGCCTCATTTTGGAGTATTTGGAGCTAGTTCTACTTCTATCACTTTTCTAGCTACCAGCCGTGTCGAGAATTTCTCTTTCTTCACTTTATCAACCATAACAAACAAGAAAGCATACAGATATACATATAGGTCTTTGTAAACACAAAACAGAAAAGCTAAAGATGTCTCTTCCGGCAGACGACCTTCCTGTTGGACTCTCTTCATCCGCCCTTACGTCCCCTTCTTCGATAACGTCACCTGTTGGACCGCAGTTGGTCATTGGATCACTCTCCCTCGGAGAGGAGTATCAACGAATGATTGCCGAGCTCGAACGAACAAGCCAGGGGTTGACCGAAGTTCAAAAGTTTCTGGTTGACAGGATCGTTGATGGAGGTGAGTTTCACTGGAACATTATTTGAGGGAACTCTTTCTCTGGCTTTGTATTTCCTGATACGGGTGTCAGGAGAATGGATGCCAGATGACAAACACATTGGAAGGTGTTCATACATTCGAAGACGGAAGAGCAGGGTAGAAGCTCGGAAAAGGGTCTAAGGAGGGATCTCAAGCTTTTGTTCCTTTTTATTATCGGATGGCCAAAACCAGGCGGTTCAGAGTGTATATAAAGATCGAGAGAATGAGCAGGAAGCTGACTATCTCTTCTCTACCTTTTCACGAACCACGAACAGCCGCCGTTCTCCCTTCGACGCACTTCGCAGAAATTCATTTGGTACTGCCTTTGGAGAATTTAATTCCCCAGCTATCACCGATACTTCACTCTCAGATCGTTTCCGCCCTTGTACCATCAACTGGTCGATTGTGTATCCGCCTGCCTACGACCGGCCCCACCGAATATACGCTCTTAATTGAGTCTCTCGTCTCATCTGGACTAAAGTCTGTTCCATCTTCGACCTCTACGTCTGATGCTGAACTTGTATTTGTCAAGTCCACCAACGAATCTTCGACATCATCATCATCAGCAGCTACACAGGGAGGAGCAAGACTCTTGAAGCGACCTAAGAACCGAGCTCAGAAGAGTGCAATTTGGGCGTTAAGCTCTGGAACATCATCACCGACAGGAAGTGGAACAATCACCCCGAGCAGTTTGCTGACGGAGGACGACCTGAAGCGACCGGTGTGTGAGCTGCCGACAGGCGATAAGGGTGTGAAGCGAAAGGTTTATATTGACTTTTTTGTTTGTTATGTTTCGAAAGGCACTAGAGCTGACAAATCGATCCATCTCTTTTTCTTTTCTTTTTTCTTTTGTAGAGAGCATGCAAGGGGTGTACGTGTGGACTGGCTGAACTGGAAGAAGAGGAGGAGGAGAAGGAGGAGGAGGAGAAGAAAAAGACTGTTGCCGCTCCAGTGCCAGTATTGAATTTTGATTTGACGGACGACGTGCCAGATACATTGTTGGCGAAAGGCAGTTTTGGTATTTCGAAGCCAGTAGCGTAAGCGGCCGTCTGATTGCATCTTGTGGTTTACTGTTTCACTTCATCAAAGGCTAACAATTGTCACTAATCTTCTTGATACACATTCAATCTCCTCGCTGTAGAGCGGACGAGAGGGCAAGGTTAAAGGCTGCGGCTGCGGCTGCCCCTAAGGCGACGAGCTCTTGTGGAAACTGTTACCTAGGGGATGCATTCCGATGTGGAGGATGTCCTTATGCAGGTAAGTTTGTCAATATGATCATCGCGTCCTATCTGGAGATGAACTTTGCTTCGTTATAGTACTTGTAATCTGACCGCGACTGAATGGTGTGTTTGGTGTGTAGGTCTTCCCGCATTTGAGCCAGGGCAACAGGTCGTGCTAGGCTCTTTTGGAGACGATGATATTTGAGTATCAATGAGGAAGATTTCCTTTCGACTAACTCGTCTAATGTACATCCTTTTTACAATCTCTACAATCATCTTCACACTTCTATGCATAAGTAAATACAATTTCTATCCACCCAGTAGAACAGTTCAAGCCATGGGATATTTGGTATTTCTTGGCGTGTCTTGTTTTAAACCAATATCAGTCTGTTTGGCCCTAGTCATATATATATCGAGTTTAAGTCTCTATTCCCTTCTGTCACGTCCGTCACTCGGCGTTTATCGCCAAGTGTGTTCTGTGCATCCTCTCTACTTTTCTTTTTAATTTGATTCGATGACATAGGTTGATATCAACACGCATGCTATTTTTTTGGTGTAGATACGAGTGACAGATATAGGCATAGAGGAATAGTACGATAAAGACCACTAATTTGAAACACCGTTTTGAAGAGTTTGCTAACCGAGTGACAGACCGATTGACGCTTGTAGTTTATTGTCGTCCGCCAGATTTTCCTTCGGGTCCGCTTCTCTTCATTCAACTTATTTTCTTAACTTGTGCAACCCTCCATTAATCGTTGATACATCTTCCTCCATCTTAAACCCCCTCCTCTCTATATTTCTTCCACTCTTTATATCGACTCGGTTGCTCTCCTGTTGATGATGCTCGGTCCCACCTCGCTATTCCTGCTCGCCTTCCTCTCCTTTGCCTCGGCAGCCCCATCGGCAGTCGACCTTCACAAGTTATTCCCTAGGCAGAATTCGGGCCTTACCGTTGGTACTGATGGTTCGTCCGACTAGTTCAACTCGTTTCATCTCTTGCTTGATTGTCTGTTTTCTCTGTGTCTCTTTGGCGTTTGTTCGTCAGTCCCGATCCCTATATCGGGCTTGACCGAGTGCTCTCTGGAAAGAAAAACAAGCGCGTCCGCCAAGTTTTCTGCTGTGCATCCTCATAATCTGTCTTTTTTTCTGCCATATCTGTCTCAGCCTGGAAAGCATCCTATCCCTCAGCTCAGTCAACTCCAACGGATATTCCTCAGGCATGGCTTGACGCTCTCAACACCGCTGTCGCGGCCGGAAAGATCCCAAACATCGTGCCTGCCACGATGACAAACGGGTGGCCGTCCTACTCAGATGGATCTGATCCCAGCTCTGCCAAGATTTGTCATTACACCGTTGGTTGCGTAGCGTCGAGCGACAGAGTTAATGCCCCCGACGGCATGATGGGAGTGGGTTTTGACTTTTTCTTCCTCAATCCGATCGTATTCTGCTCTAAGTGCACGGAATTAATGTTGATCTCTTGGTTTGGCTATCTCTTGTGGTTCTTCGTTCTTCTCAGGTTGCTCAAGATGACGGACCTCTCACTCCGGGAGTTGCGCTTGTTGATTTCTATAACGAAAACAACATATCTGCCACTCACTTTTACATCGGTTCTAATGTCGTGAACAATGTCGATATCATGCAACATGTATGTGTCTACTTGTATCAATAATCATGACGCCTCCTTTAATCCTTGCAGGCTCACAATTCCGACGCACGTCATACTTCCTGTCTGGTAGGCCATGACTGTCCCGAGCCAGCACTTTGCCGTTCATACATGGACTCATCCATACATGTCGTCTCTCACCAACGCGCAAGTCGTCGCCGAAGTTTGTTCCTTATCCCATTTGCTCTATCAGTGTCTTGTCTGTGGGAGTATGACATCATCTGATAGCATCATCCGCTCCGTTCTTTAAAAACTTGCAGCTCGGATGGACGATGAAGGTCATTGCTGAGGTCAACGGAGGAAGGATTCCGGCCTGGTGGAGGCCTCCCTTCGGAGATGTCGATAACAGAGTGTGAGCATCGTTCCCAAATCTATTCATACCTTGTCAGGCTTCTCGACTTGAGGGTATTCTCCTCTTCGCTGCATATAAAGTGTTCTCGATGCTGACACTATGCATTCATATTTCCTATCGACAAGTCGAGCGATCGCATCTGAGGTATTTGGTCTGACAACGGTGATTTGGAACCAGGACACTGCGGACTGGACTTTGGGAACCACTGGAAAAGTTGCGGACATCACGAGTTTGTAGAAAACCTTTTATCTTGCCTTTTAAACAAAGTCCTTTCTTCTGATCTGATTTTATCTTCCGGTCTGTCACTCCTCTTTCATATGACAGACAACCTTCAAGGCTTTATCAATGGACCTAAGTCTCCTGGCCTCTTAATTTTGGAACATGAGCTATACACTGGCTGTGTTGAGTGAGGTCGCTCTCTTTTAGTTCCTTTTTTCCTGTCATCTTTAAGCTGATCAATCTTGAGTCTTGCGTATAACTAGCGTATTCAAGTCTGTCTATCCCTCCATGGTGTCTAAGGGCTGGGATATGCGAAGCATTGTCAGTTTGACATGAAATTTTTACTTCTGCTCGATATCTGCTTACTTGCCTGCTTTGGTTTTAACCATTCTTAGCCTGATCTCTGGGGAGAAAGCTGGTACAAGAACGCTGCTGATGAGTCGTCTGCAATCTCGGACGTCGGAATCATTGGTTCTACGAATGCAACTACCTCAGGAGCCGCGGCCGTCTCTGCGTCCTCCGCCGCCGTCTCGTCATCCGCCGCCGTCTCTTCCAGCCAGTCCGCAAAGGCCTCTGGAAGTATGTCGTCCATGGGTGTGTCATCAGCGAGTTTGACGGCTTCTTCCGTTCGATCATCGTCCTCAGCTTCGGCTCAATCGTCCGCGTCTGCCAGCGCTGTCTCAAAAACGTCAGGAGCCATCGCTGATGTCCGAGCCTCGTTTGGATTAGGAGCGATTGGGCTGGTCATTTTCTTCGCTTCTTTAGCTTAAAAAATCATTTCCTGTTGTGCCTCCTGCTCATCTATAACATACATAATCTGTCTATACTTTTCTACCTAATCGCACCTTATATTATCGTGTCTGTGCTTTCATTGATGTATTCTCACTTTGTTCCGAACTGAACACCTTCACTCCTTTTTACATCCAATCTAATTTCCTGCTATATGATATAATTAACCTTCATCGAGGTTCTTCTCATCATCCGAACGATCGCTTTGCTGATACATAATGGCCTCTTCATTATCCTCCTCTCGTGTATCTGATGCTTTGGTCTGGCTCTGCACACGCGAAGAAGATAAGATAAGATAACGGTTTGTCCTATCATCTGACGTGATCAATTGTAGGTCGGATCTGATTCCGACAGCGTACAACGCATTCTTTCGCCATCTGCCGTGCTCAACATTCTCGCGCTACCAACCTTTTCTGTCGAAAGGGTTGCCGAAAGACCTTAAAATGATAGAAGGAAGAAGATGGGATAGTCTTGGATAGAATAGAACGTTTCTAAGACAAAGTCGTCAACAAACGAAGAATCTGATTATCTGTCCTTGTTTCTATTATCGACATATATAACCCCCTCACATCTTATCAAATGCCTGACAACAAGAAACCCAACTTTCTCATCATTGTCGTTAGTAACGTTTTCTCTGACCGCGGATAACGCCTTTGTGTAATCCAGGATCCTCACATATAATTGTATATTCCCCTTCTAGGCCGATGACCTTGGATTTTCAGATATAGGAGCATTCGGAGGGGAGGTAAGAAACTTATACACCTCAGACTTTGTCATATGTAGCGAGATGACGAGGTTGAACTGCGATTTTTATTTCTCCTCCTTTATCATCACGTTCGGATGGACGAAATCTTGAACAGATCTCAACCCCGAATCTGAACAGGCTCGCGAAAGAAGGAGCTCGGCTCACAGATTTCCATACGGCTAGCGCTTGTAGTCCGACTAGATCGATGCTCTTGTCTGGTTTGTCTTCCAGCAGTTTTCTCGCTTCAACCGAGTCAAACAAGTTATCTGCTAAATCCAACGCACAATCGCTTCGTCAATGCAACCAACTGACACGGAATGCAATACAGGAACGGACAATCATCTCGCTGGGCTCGGACAGATGGCAGAGACCAATAGAAGAAATCCAGTGTTTACGGGTGCGTGCCCTGTCTAGTCTTTGAATATACTATCTAAAACTCTAATCTTCCTCTGCATTTGGGTGTTCCTTCCTTCTGATCAAATCAAAAGGCAAACCTGGATATGAAGGTGTATTGAACGACCGGGTTGCGCCGCTTCCTGCTATTCTGAGAGATCTTGCTGGCTGTATGTTTTCTTTGTCGTTGGGCATAATTTTTGTAGAACATGAGTATACTACACTATACTGAAACAATTTTTTTTAATTGACCAAGACTCGACTCACATGAGTGGCAAGTGGCATCTAGGACTTACTCCCGACGCTTGGCCATCCGCTAGAGGATTTGATACTGTCTTTTCGCTTCTACCTGGAGCAGGTAATCACTGTAAGCTCCTCATGGGATCTTGTTGACGAGTTGTATCTTGGGTAAGAAAAGCTGAAAGGCTTTCATATTGTGCACTTAAAAATCAGATGCGTATGAGCCTGCTCATGCCGCAGGAGAAGCTGCGTACGAAGCACTCTTTTCATATGTGGCAGATTGAGAGATTGCGCACTTATCCATTTCCTCTTCTTTTGGTGAACGACTCAATCCATACTCTAGGCTATTGAAATTTATGCCCTCTCTTTATGTTGAGAATGATCGTCCTCTGCCTGTTGACAACCTTCCCAAAAATTTCTACTCTACTGAAGTAAGTGGTCTATCAGCATTTCACATGAAGAAAAGGTTTCTGGAGAGTCTATTTCGAAGACAGCTTATGTAACAGCATTAATTGTGTTCTACCTTGGGTGTCAAGACATTCACGTCCAAGCTTCTCGATCAACTCTCGAACAGAACCGAAGATAAACCGTTCTTCGCATACTTGGCGTACACTGCGCCCCACTGTTCGTCTTAGTTCTCGATGTTCAGAGCGGCCATAACCAAAATAAATACCGTTCTCACTTATGCATCAATCTCAACTCACAAAGGGCCACTTCAAGCTCCCAAGGAGTACATCGAAAGGTATAAAGGAAAGTATGATGAAGGCCCCTACGTGCTCAGAGATTCCCGGTTAGAAAAGCTCAAGGAGCTAGGACTTGCACCCAAGAATGTCAGACCTCATCCACAGGTCAATTTCTTTGACGGTAAAGCATGGAGGGATTTGACAGAAGAAGAGAAGAAAATCTCTAGCAAGGGGATGGAAATCTATGCTGCTGTTGGTCCTTTTCAAATTTGTGAATGATCCATGAACTATGCTCACGATGTGTCTTCTCCTCACACTAGATGGTCGAATACATGGATGAACAGATTGGACGTGTTTTTAAGTACCTGGAAGAAACCGGTATGTTCTTGAATTGTTAATATCTGCTCTCTAGGTTACCACGACTTACGATCTCATCTCTTTCCACCAGGCGAGTTGGCTAACACATTTGGTAGCTTCGACTGTCTGATATTTGGTTTGGATCCGAGAATGTATTGTCAATTAACGAAAGCCATGGCTACGTTCTCTCCTTCTAGTGTTCTTCTCTTCCGATAATGGGGCTGAGGGAGCTCTTCTGGGTAAGCTCGGCCCTTTCTATTCACTTTGTTAGAGCGATCGCTAAGACCATTATTATTCTTCTGTCGTTCTGGGTAGAGGCTATTCCGGTAATGGGAGAGAATTTGTCACAAGTCATCCAACGTCACTATGACAATTCAATCGACAACATCGGAAACGGAAACTCATTCATCTGGTTCGTCTCAGTTCTTCAATGTCAATGATGCATATGTGTCAGTTAATTTCAAATCTTACTATGATAATCAACTTCATCACAGGTACGGACCAGAGTTAGTACCTACTATTATCTGATTCAATATCCGGCCAACGGCCTGATTATATTACTTGAACAGATGGGCGCAAGCCGCTACGGCTCCTTCAGCTATGTTCAAAGGTATGGCTTAGCTCGATAATTGAATTGAGCATAAAGACTACACAACTGACTTCTTGAGATGTAGCTTGGATTACTGAAGGAGGCATCCGATGTCCTGGTACGCTTTCTCTTCCAAGCTAATTCGACTTGGAACTTCTCTCAAAAGTGACTCTCCACATGATTTTCTTTGCTCGCTGTAGCCATCGTCAAATATCCTTCTTTCCATGCCAATCGACAGACAGGTGTAATTGCAGATACATTCACCACCGTCATGGACATCTTGCCTACTATACTCGATCTGGCTGGTACTCAACATCCCGCACCTGAGTTTCAAGGCAGGAAGGTAAATTCTTTCTTTGACGATTACTGAGGTTGTCTTTGGAATCGACCTGAAGTGTCCTCATCGCCCCCTCTTTTATCTCAGGTCCTGACTCCCAGAGGAAAATCATGGGTACCTTATTTTTCCAATGAATCTGAACGCGTTCATGCGGAGGACCATGTCCATGGGTGGGAATTGGTCAGTCTACTCTCTATTTCTCTCGTCATTGACTTTTGAAAATCGAGAACACAAGTCCTAATTTTCTTCTATTTCTAATAATGTGCTCGATAGTTTGGACAACAGGCGATCCGGAGAGGATACTGGAAAGCACTATTTCTGCCTTCACCAGCAGGCACTAATAAATGGACGCTCTACGATCTAGCAACAGATCCAGGAGAGACGTGAATTCTCATCTTCTTTTTCTCGTTCTAAGGCTTCAAATATCTCTCAACTGCCGAGATACTAACAGTTTATTGGTCTCTTTCTTGTCGATATATCAGAGAGGATCTAGCTGAGAAAGAACCAGAGATCCTCAAGCAGATGATTGCGCACTGGATTGAATACGAAGCCGAAACCGGAACGGTGAGCTCTCACAAGTCCAAGAGTCATCCTAGGGAATATGACATTCAAACTAACTCCATGGATGATGATGCGAAATGTCTATCTTGATCGGGACAGATTCTTCTTCGTCCAGAAGAGTGGCAGCCGGGTTATCGGCCACAGCCTTGGGAGTAGGGTCAAGATCATGAGGGATTGATAGAATCATTTGGGTGATGAAGAGAAGTGAAATAAAATACAGTTTCTGTAGTAGTGAAATTCGATATATATCTTATGATATCTGTCTTAAGTCCTCATCAACCAAATAAAGTATTTCATCATCACTAGATGGAGGAAATAGAGAATCCAGAGACCGTATCCAGCATAGATGCTCTAGCTGCATTTAGCTCATCACCCTCTTCAATCTGCCATAGCCATCGCTGGTAAGGTATACGTCCGCCAACTCCCGACCCCAAGGTGGCGGCTACAGCAGCCATGCCTGCTCGCGCGCTAGCTCGCATCATCCGGCCGTCCCGACCTCGGCCAAATCTTGACGGAGCCGCAAACATGATTTTTTACAGTCAGCAAACGAAGCACATAGTGTCCAAAATGTAGAGACTTCCGAGCATTGAGACCTACCCTAGAGTCTCTTGGACTTCATCCGACTTGGCAAGAAGATCATCTACATAAACCATGTGCTGAATATATGGTATGTAGTCGATGATGAGTGCTTTCGAAGGGAGTAACGGTGCTGGCGGATAAATAATCGACTCGAGGAAAGTGAGAAGTTGATCAAGGTGATTTGACCTAGCGCCAGAAATCAAAAGGTCAGTGTACCGAGTGTTGTACCACTTGCTCAGTTATGAGATCAAGCAGAAGTCGTAAGACGATACAAGATGAAAACATACCTATCTTTTTCTAGCCTTGACCATAAGTCACTATCGGCACTCGTCAAATGATTCAAATCTCGAGCTTTCGTACTTCTAATCTCTTCCAATGCATGTCTTTCGATCCAACGCGCCATCTCTCCTTCCATACCGACTTCAGATAGACGCACTTCCATTGGATCTGCTGGTTCCTTCGTAGTCAAATCATATCCAACTTCGTCATCCGCCGAAGTGTTGTGCCTGTCGATTTCTAACCGATCTATCAGTGTTGAAAGCCTCCAATCAACATGAGCATCCACAAATGATTTGAAATCCATCAGTGAAGCAGCTCTATTGAGCACGTCAATAGAGGATGTTGGGCTGTTCTTCGGCGTTGATGTAACACTTTCGGTTTCTGACATATGTTCCAAGAAGAAGGGATTTCGTTCTGCATATGAAAGGTTTTCACTCTGGGCCGTTGGATCTGATCTAGTGACTTGAAGAGTATTGATAGATCGACGTAGGTCTGTAGTGTCCTGAGGTTGACTAGGGGCAGGATGGCCGACAACGTCAACCAGTCCAGGCGCGAGGGTCCGATGCCCATGTGAAGTATGTAACCTAGATACATAGTGTGAGGAAAGTTCAGAATGTTGATATTTGGCGATTTGTTCAAGGTAAGGTATCGATAGATATGATGGCGGCGGAAGATATACTAAGGTCGTTTGGAGAGGAAGATCCGAGAGCGGGATTGTACTCGTATCTACTAACCACCCATCATCAAACAGTCAGTACATGTGCGTATAACGTACTTGTAATCGATCTTTGCAAGATGAGCCGAATGAAGCCTCACCGTTACAGGTCATCACTACCGGTCTTCTAGATTCTGAGATCAAAGCAATTACCGCTGCCCAGAATCCCTTATCTTCTTCATATAGAATGTCCACCTCTTCCAGCAGGATCATCGATTGCCTAACATTCGCGCTAGAGCCTTCGGCTGGAACACTAGCATTTTCAGGCGAATGTTTTGGAGATGAAAGAAATCCAAATCTAGCACTGGGCTGTAAAGCTTCCTCCGTGAGGTCAACCACGATCTCACCCGACTTCGATCCCGATGAAGAGCGAAGAACATCTGTAGCGCCTGCCACTAAATTCTTCTTAGAATCATCCATCAGGAATGACAGAACATTTCCCCTGAACGGCTCCGGTTTGAGTTTGGTTTTTGATGATCCTTTTTTCGGCAAGGAATGCTCTATTGGGGTTCCAGTAGTTCCCGAGGTCACACTACCGCCCGTTCCTCCACGAGCAACCAGGTGATTTCTTCCTACTCCTCCGACCATCTCTACTAGTGCTAACCCGGACCGCTTACCGACTCCTGGATTGACTTCAAAGACATCCCAGTCAAGTTCGGTCGCGCATGCATAAACAGAGGACGTTTTTCCTGACCCAGGCGGCCCGACGAGAAGTATTGAGTTTGATAGCGCCTGATCTGCTGATAATCGAGGATAGGACGGGGGGTATGTATGGGATCGAGTCAGAAGAATGTCGATAGGTTCAGTGGGTGAAGGCTGATCGACCGAATCCACAACTGATGTATTGGAAGGGCTGTCGGTATCTGGCTCAGATTTGATCAAACTTCTTTCACAGTCTAAAGCGCCGCTATCGTCGTCATCCACGATCCAATCGGTCTCTCCATCTCCCTTCTTGAGTTTCTTCTTTCTCGACTTGTTCACTTTTCTAACGATCTCCCTCTTCTTCTTCATTTCCGGTAGGAAGGCGCTACAATAGTTGTCAGCAGTATATTCAGATTTTACAGAAGACGAGGTTCCACGCGAAGCAATCTTGACTTCGAGCGCTAACAGCCAGTCGCGGAGGTACGTGGCTTCAACCTCATTCCCTAGTACTTGAGAGGCCAGTTTGGGTCGGAATTTATCGTTCCATAATTCGGAACATGGTCTCACGGATATGTCTGAAGGCGAAGGATACTCAAGTCTGGAGAAGGCTGGGTGATGAAGTATAAAGGGTGGTATTGATCCAGGGGTGGAAGGGGGTGAACCGAGCAGTGGCTCTTGGTCGTCAGAGTGTGATATATAATTTTGCCAAAACCGACCGGACTCCTTTGAGGTCCATCTGTCTTGCGCGCTCACGCTCTCGACCAGACGTGGCTTGCTCTTCCAGCTGAATTTAGAATCGCTAGGAAAAGTGTGGTTTATTGGCGGAATGAATCCACAGTGGGCTTCCTCACGGGACGTAGCCCACTTGGCCTCGATCGGCTGCTGGTCGGCTACTTTATCTTTTGTGTTCATAAAGCCAGTTGTGGATGCTCCATTAGATTTGAAACGTGGAGCGAAAAATGCGTGCGCCGCTCGGGACGGAGGTCTGCTAGGTGATTCAAACAGTTTAACATGATTGACTGGTGGCGGTGGAGGCAAAGCGTCTAGATCGATAGCCAATTCGGCTGAAGAGCCTCCTTCATCTGGTCCAAAGTTGTACACCAGCGATTTATAACCCATAAGGTCGAGCGCGAATATATGCAAGGGTCACACAAACATACTATGTGAGCGACCTTAGTATTGACAAGGGGTCGATACGGCAAACAGTATAACTCGGAAGGAAATACAAGAAGAAGCACCGATGAAGCAGACACTTACCAGCGTTCGCACGCAAGCTACCTTTCTTGGCCACCTTACCTCCTTTCTCATTTGTAGCAGGACCTGTAGACCTTTTCCCGTCCAACTGACCATTCTCGACTATCTCTAGGGTACCATCGTCGTTCTCATGAGCCGCTTTGAGTTTTGATCTCCCTCTTGTTCTTTTCTTCGAGCTCTCTCCAGGTGAACTGTTTGAATTGCTTCCTTGCTTGATGTCCGAGCTCTGTTCCTGTACTTTCGCCGGCTGAAACCCTAAGCCTCCGCCGTGTTTTCCAAAGGAAATCACAGCTTGTTTGGGATCTACCGTCAGCTTGGACTTTCGTTTTTTTGTCGCAGATGGTATGACTGAGGTTGTCTCAGTGGAGATCGGTGTGAATGCAGGCATTGTGGAAGTTGATGATGCTAGGCTTGAGGTTGGTGTGTCAACGGTAGGAACAGCTGAAGGATCATGCTGGTCGAACGATGAAGGAACGTCCTGGGCTGAAGCCGGTATGGCAGGAGCTCGGAATAAGGGATGGACAAGACAGTTCTTCGTAGGCTCCACCATAGGACGTTGTGGCAGATGTTGATGTCCGAACGTGAACAAAGAAAGATTGCTCCTTCTTCGTTGTGTGATAGAAGGATGGACAAGAGAGTGTTCAAACCGATCGGAATGGCGATCTAACGCGTTGACGCGTCATTTGTCTTCTATCATGTTTCTACTTTTGATTGATCTTATGTTTCTCTACAACCTTTGTCTTTTTTTGGCTACTTCGTGTCTCTTCGTTGTCTGGTTAATTCTTTACATCTCAATTAGTCCACGGCTCCCTTTTCTCTTATAGCTCATCATGAGCAGCACCCTTCCTTCGTTCGTTTGCTAAATCCTCCAGCTTCTGCCTGTCAAACTCCTCAAACGAAGGCATTCCACCTGACCCAGCCCCACCCATAGATCGGAGGAGCTGCTCTAGTTCATCCTGTTCTGATGCTTCACTCGCAGGTTCGGGTTCCGACCCCAAAGGGGTTTGCTCGACTTCAGGTGCAGGCTTGATCTCGGGCATCTCAGTCTTTGCGGAGGGAGAGACTCCGATGGATCTTCGAAGAAGCGCTTCTACTCTGGAGAAAAATCTGAGAAGGGAATGATGTGGATTTACACTCTATAGTCAGGAACAGCTAGATCTTGACCGAGACATGAATTTGGTAGATTGAACGTACAGATGCATATCGGGCACTGTGAATCCAGATCGGACCATCGTTAGGTCCAACAACGTCCCGATTGTTTCCTTCAACTCGCCCTCTGCTTTGCTATCTCCCTCAGCTTCGACGGCCTCTTCAAGCAAGCCTTGGATGAGGGGTGAATGAGGATTGATTTCGAGCACCCGAGGTTGAGACCGCATGAACTTGAGCATAGGATCTTCATCGCCTTGAGCCTGAGACGCCATGAGCTGTTCGGGTCACCAGCAGCAGATTGTATGGTTGGTCATGCCGTTGCTGACGATGATAAGAAAAGATGTTTGGACTTACTCTGATCATATTGGCGGACATACCAGCGTCATCAGATACGATGGCAGTAGGAGAGGTTACGAGTCGCTGAGAGATGATGACTTTTGATAAAGAGAGCAGATATGATATCAAAAACGGTATACGTAGATGACTTTCGCCAGAAACAATGACGACAAAAAACTACGCACCATCGCTAATGACCTTGCCGAAGGTCCTTCTGATAAAGTCGGAAAGAGGAGTGAATCTCTCCTTGATCTCGACTTGAGACTCCTTCTCCTCTTGGTCATCCAAATCTGTCAACAAAGAAGGAAAAAAACCATGAGAATCGAGATTTTTCTTTTTTCTTCATCTAAACCACCAAAGACATGTGTACACACCTTCGTCGCCGAACTTGAGTCCTTTTTTGGTCACATCCTGGAAAGTTAACGATCTGAACACATAACGAAAACACAGAGAATCTAGATTGAGTCAATTGTTCACTTGGAATATTTGAAACACCACAAAGAACAACAGAACACAGACTCACTCGTAGTTTCGGAGCTGAGATAGGCAAATCTCGTCCATCGGTTCGTTCAATAACAAGACCTCATATCCTCTCGCATGGAGCTTCTCAACAAAGGGCGATCTAGCAAGGTCAGAAGTTGGCTGACCAACACCTGCCAGGAAATAGATTTGTTTCTGGCCGGCTCGTCTTCTGGATGCATACTATTGTCACCATCGAAATCGCACAGTCAATTCGACTTGCACCTGGAAGCTTTCTTCGTCTCCTTCTCATGATTGCACCTTGTGGTATATGTCTACCATTAGGAAAGAATTGAAATGAAAACGCACATCTTCTAAACTAGTAAATTCGTTCAAGTTGCTGTCAAATCTGAGCAACTTGGCCAGTCTGACTCGATCGGTGTAGGTTTCGGTCACGCCAGCCTTGAGAGCATTACCGACCAGACCGAAGAGTTTTTTGTATTTTTCAGGATCGGACGTAGAGAGCTTGGTAAACATATCGAGGGCTTTTTTGATAAGATGACGTTGCTTTTGGGATATATTCGGAGAAAATGACATGGATATCAGGCATGAGCTTAGAGCGGCGATACAATGATGAACAGTATGAATCCGCGTATGCTTACGAGTTGATTGATGAACTTAGAACTCGTGAGAGTATCTCGGGAGACGGTAAGGCTGTAAGATAAGAGTTACGTCAGGCTACATTCAAACCGTTGAACACTTGATGCTCTCGAAACGAACGGAAGGTCATCGGCTGTAAAGTATAGCCAGCGTTGAGATAGTTAATACGGGCTGCTGTTGGAACGGGGGCGGAAAGTATACTGACCATCCACAACAATCTTTAAGAAGCTCAACCATCGTGGGCTGGAGGGGATTTAGGTAAGGAGGAAGGGAGAATTCAGTTGAGTGCACGTTGAAAGCATACAAAACAAGGTCTGAGAGGTACACACATGAAGTGGTCTCCTAGATCATCTGTGATGAACACTCGTTTGACCATCATTCGCACGTTCTTCACACCCTGTTCAGCTTTCGTCCAAAAATCTTGAGGGAGGGCTGATGGGACAAAGATGATACTCTTGAAGTTAATGCCTGCAAAGTCAGCCCTGTTGCCGAGAAGAAACGCGTCCGATTGATGTTCAGTAGATGGTCGGAGATAGGCCAAAAAAAAAGAGGCACTGCTTACTTAAAATGAGACCAAGCCAAAGGACCTTCGGTATCCTTGCTGAGTGATCGGTAGAACGCGTCATACTCTCGATCCTCGATTTTTTTTGGATCTCTGACCCAGATGGGCTCGGCAGTATTCAATTGCTCGAAAGCAATCTCTTCAATCTCCTCCATCTCAGGCTCATCATCGGAAGGAACATCCTCGATGGAAGCCTCGTCCTCTTCCAAGTCGGACGTCCGCTTAGAGGACGTAAGCGGAGAGAGAGGACGGGTGATGGTTCGGGTCGTCTGAAGATAGATAGGGAAAGAGGTTGCAAAACTCGAATGGGTCTCACTAGATGCGCGAGAAGCGAAGATCGAAGAGAAGAAGTTGATAATAGTAAAAGAAGGTGCGCGGTCAGAGTGATGCTCATCTGATTCCTGACGTGCTAAATGTGGTCGGCTTACACCAGTTCTCGGATTTTGTTCTCTTCAAGCCACTCCTCTTCGCCCTCTCGAAGAATCATAACGATTTCGGTTCCTCGCTCACCTAGGGTGTTTCCTCTGGGATCCTCATACACTTTGAAGCTAGTGCCATCAGCATCGGACTCAAAGACATGCTGAATAGGATGAGGATACGAGGCGGTAGGTGGTGAGAGAGACGAGACTCGGACAGAAGACGCAATCAAGAAGGTGGAATAGAAGCCAAGACCGAATTGACCTGTTCAGTAGAATGGACAGAAATGTTGGATAGGTCTTTCTTAGCCAAGAACTGAGCCCAACGATATCAAACCCAGGGCTCACCGATAAGATTTCCGTCTGCCTTGCCGTTGGAATTTTCGGCGCTCGACAAAAATTCAGAAGTTCCAGACTTGGCGATAGTTCCTAGATTCTTTTGAAGTTCCTCATGGGTCATTCCAATTCCGGTATCTCATTGAAGCAGTTGTAAGAGAGAAAGTCGATATCAATAAGCCACTTTAACGATGATTGAAATTCTCTGAACTACTTACCATGAATGACAAGTCGGCCTACTCCACCAAGCTCTGATTTGTCTGGCTCCGCTCGGATAGTGATATTGAGCTCTCCCAGGCCCTGGTAAAGCCATGCCAATTCGTTCAACAACATTAAGCTTTCAATGATTGTGCGCTTTACAGATTGTTAGATGTAAATCATGATTACAGAACGAACGATGGTGACGTGCTGATCCTTTAATGAGGTGATCCGAAGTTTCTCTAAAGCATCGTTCGCATTGGAGATGAGCTCTCGAAGAAAGATCGATTTTGACCCGTATCTGAGCGCGCCAGTTTGTTTGGATGTTGGTTTTTTGTTTTTTGTTTTTTTTTTTTTTTTTTTTT
>MVAH01000142.1:0-49983 GCA_014825575.1 Phaffia australis
GAAAGCCCCCCCCCCCCCCAAAAAAAAAAAAACAAAAGAAGAAAGAAGGACAGAATGGAAGGAACGTGTTGTGCACTCAAGCATATAGGAACCGTACGGAGTGAATACATTCTAAAGTAAACCTGACGGTGTACATCTGTTCAGAAGAACAAGTGAACGACTACGGACGTCGTCCGGGATGAGAACACATCTAGGTAGCCATCGTCCTCGGATTTATTTTCCCGCGTGTTTGAAGACGAAAGCAGCCAACGGTTCTCTTCTTTCAGAGAGAGTTTCCACTCTCCCTTCGTCGCTTCGTGCGCGCACATGGCATTCATTACAGGTCCAGATTCAAACTTGGACTCCCTCCCGTTCGGTTGTGCGCTCACGATGTCGATTTCGATTCCAACCGAGACCGGGACCGGGTCCGAAAAGCTGATCGTGAACCGAATCGAACCTGACTGACGATCTCGAGTGGGACATCCCAAGCTTCAGGCACAGCGTCGTCTGCTACGAGGTCGTAGATCGTTGAGTTGACCGAGTCGTCCGTCTCTCGGTCACAATCCGACTCGACCGAGTAGGACGTCGAGTAGAATGGGATTTTCATTCCCTTTTGATCTATATGTATAGACATAGTAGAAGAAAGAACGTATCAACTCTCCATCACGTCCACAGACTCTCGTGACAGAATGAAGGACGGATCAGATGAAATGGAACGAACCAGAAACATAACAGGCCGATGAGATTGGAGGTGTGTTGAATAACATGAGAGACGCATAACCGACGTACGTCGCCCAGATGACAACCATCGAGTAGGCAGGAACAAGAATTGCCCATTCTCTGCATTGCACATGCTCCCGTTAAGAAAAAGATGACGAGAGAGAGAAGCGGAAATTGGGTGTTCCAAAGCTATCGTCAGCATCATACGCATCCAGTGTTGTGATCCGATCTGATCCGATCAGAGACAGAGAGAGAGAGAGAGAGAGAGAGAGAGAGAGAGGAAGAACACACCAACCGATTAGGATACCACGAAATTCCATATCGTTCAAGTACTGAACTTGGTAAAAACGCCCAGAGCAGGTAAACTACTGCTGCTACCTATTTGGATAGATAAAAAAATTGAGTCAAAGTCGCTTCTACAGGTTCAACCGTGCTATACACGGATGAGAAGCAGAGACGGAAGAGAGACTCACAGTCGTCCCTATGGCAGCTACGAACCCGATGATCTCTGTTTCATTCGGATGAGTTGACTGTCGGCCATTCTCATCTGCAGACTGTCGAGGACGAGGAGGCCAAGGTGAGATGGGTAGATTTGTAGACGCCGTTGGGGAGCTCGGGGTCTCGATCGTCATCTGGCCGACTCTCAAGCAAGTCTCAAGAATAGATATCTATGGCGAGAGAGGAAGAGAATGAACGTATGAGGGTGTATACAGGTTGTGGCTCGCTAGAGGAGAAAAGAGCTGTACGTCTGGAATTGGAGATAGGGTTCAAATAGACAAAAGGATGCGAAGATTGATTCAAGATCTTGTAGGCGAATCATCTATGTTTTGGTTATCTCTCCCTGGGTAGTGAGTGTTGAGTCGTGAGTTGAATGTCTCTTCAGTTGTTCTCTAGTTTAGATCATCAGAAGTCAACAATGACGGTGATGGCGGTGACGGCGCTGGCGATGATGTAGATGTAGGTGACGACGAAATCAGGAATCATCTCCGATACACCCAACGGTTGTCTCTTTGATAAACTTGCATAGAACATATGAACATTCGAGAACACATCTGTCCACCCAAACAGTCCACACAGGACTCTTCATATGTTCGTTGAAGAGGAAAGAAGCATGTGTTTGTCGACGGAAGAGAACGAAAACTGAAGCCATGCATATAACGATCCCAAACCCTCCTCTGTTTGTTCGTCCATCCGTCCATTCTTCCTGCTACTCTTTCATATCGACTACACTCCGACCGCTGAAACGACTTAAACAGACTCTGTAACGAACAAGACAGAAGGAGAGAGGGAAGGATCGAGGTGAATCCATCAATTAACACACCAAACCGAAACACGACAGTCAGCCAATCAGACCTTTTCTCCCAGAGGAACGATGACACTCGCATGTTTACAAAGAGATATTAGCAAAGAAAACGTACCGGCAAGGAGAGAGTTAAGCTTGTTGACTTTGGTGGAGGCAGAAAGATCGAGGGTCTTGTCTCCAAAGTCGACGATCAATCCACCGAGGATGGAAGGGTTGACCCTGTTGACGATCTTCAAAGTCTTTCCCTTGGCACTCTCGCTTCCCTTCAACGCAGCCTCCAATCGGGTCTGGACGGCCTTCTCGAGGGGCTCGGCCGAGGTGACGATGACCTCGAGCTCACCGTTGTGTGCCTTGTAGAGGGCCTCGAAATCCTTGAGGACCTCAGAGGTCGAGGTGAGTCGGCCGTTGGCAGAGAGAACAGAAAGAAGGTTGGAGGAGATCTGTGTGTGTGTTGGAAGATCGAGAAGAGAGGAAGGAAAAAGAAAAAGAGATGGAGGATAGAACAGCGGCGACGTAAAGGACGGAGTGATTGGTTTGACGATGAGGAGAAAGTTGGATGAAGACAATTAGGAATCAGATGCCATTATGAATCAAGCCAACAAACTGATAGAACGGACCTCAGAAGCCTTGGGGATTTTGGAGAAGACAGCCTTGAGGTTGGCCTCTCGCTCCTGGGAAGAGATGGTAGGGTTCTCTGTTTGGATGTTCGACACAAGAACGAGAGAAATAGAGTTAGACTCTTGGTTCGAGTGAAGAAGGAGGAGGACAAAAAAACAAGTGACGGATCGTTCGTCCAACCAGACGGTTCTTCGTTGCGATCCCATCTCCTTTAACGATTCATCCTTCCTTGAACCCGCATCCATCGACTTTCCCAAGCAACATCTCATATTGAAAGTGAGAAGGACGAGAGTTTAAAAAAAAACTCACCAAGGAAAGCAACGCTCTTGTCCTTCTTCTGGATGAGCTCGGCCAAGGTAGTGAGATCCTTCTGGACTTGAGTGAGGGTCTGGGAAGACTGAGAGAGGGCTCCGGTGAAAGCGGCGGTAGCGTACTTGCCGGAAAGGGACTGAAGCTGAAGAGGAGGCTGTGAGAAAAACACGACGTGCAAGAGGAGGAGGAGGAGACACAGGTGAGCGAGAAATCAGTCATCGTTGTCAATCTCGGAAGAGAGAAGGACAAGAAGAAAAAACATGAACGAAAAAAAAGTAGACAAGAAATAAAAGAGATTTCTTTGTAGAGGATAAAAACTCCATCAAGAGGGAAGAAAAAAGGAAGGAAGAGGAAAAAAAAAGACGTACAGTGATCTTGGCAGTAGTAGCGTAAGACCGCTTGATGGAAGCAGCAGCGACAGATCGAACGGCAAACATAGTAAAGATAGAAAGCAAACGAAAGGAGCTTGATGAGGAGAGCAAGATAGAAGAGAAAGAACGGGAAACTTGAAGGTGAGAAAGTATAGGCCAAATGAGGAATTTGTAACCATGTCGCGTAACCAAGTGAATGAATATCGTAACCATGATTTAATCATCCACTAGGCTTCTCCCTCAGCTTTCAATCAGCACTACCAGCGGTTTGGGTATCTTTTCCGTGGCCTCTACTCATACCATACGTCGAGTTCTTTGCGTTGGTTGGGTGTATAGTACTGATACTATCCGTTTGGGTTCTTGGCTGTCGCTTTAATCGGGTCAATAGAGCTGTTTAGGCAGATTTCTCTTGATAAACCTCACCAAGTTTTATCTATCATCAGTCATTCCTTCGGACACGGCCGATCAACTCACTTCTACATCCAACGAAGGATTAGTCTTCGAAGGAATAGTCGCTTCTTTTCAGACAGAGACATTCCATGTTTGGCCCGCACACAATATCAGATCATACTATAGATCTTGCCGATGGTGATCCAGTCATCCACGGCTTTCCCTGGAGTGCTTCGACCGCATGTCCGATTGTGGTGGACAACCTAGAGATTCTGCTTAGAGACGCTCTCATGCTGAGCTCAAGTGCGAGTACGAGAGATACACCAGAGGAGGATGATACAAATAAACACAGGAAAAAACGAACCAAGATCGAGTCAGGCGAACCAGACCAATCAGGATTTAGACAAATCGATCATGACCGTTCTCAGGGAGGTACGATCGTTTATATTAACAGAAACGTTCCGTTGCTCAAACCAGAAGAGAGTCAACCTATCATTGATTTTTTTCTCTTCTTCTCCTCCACCTTTTCTGATCTGATCAGCAGAAACTCTGAAGCAATCCACGTCTACACCTACATGGGATCACTTGTTCAAACAAAGTTTTCTCTGCTACTGCTATAGCTCTTCTTTGCAAGATGAACCAATGGAAGTCGATCAGTCCGACGGTCGATTAGGCGGACTAATGGACGCCTTACAATCTGGAGAGGCCCAAGAGCTTTCACATCGAACATCAGACAACAAAATCGACCTCGGCAAGGTATATCTCAGCGTGGCGCGTGATGGAATAGGTCTGGTGTCCTGCCGGTTGCTAGAGATATTCCAGAAAAGACTGGAGCAGACCGAGAACGAAGAACATGACGAGAACGAAGTTCAAGAGAGGAAGATAGTGCGCAGAAAAAAGCCAAGAGGCCCTAAGGCTGATCGAGATAGGGAGCTATCAGCTCTAGTTCTTATCATCGACAAACTAGTGCCATACTCAGAATGGGCAACTGCAAGTGGGTACGACACCGAGTCGGATACAAGAACAGATACAAGAAAGGTGAGAGACTCTTCCTCCTTCCTTTTCTTCTCAATGACAGCAACATCGAGTGTTGTCTGATACACATACTTACGTTCCTTGAATGGACAGTCAATCCCTACATGGCTATCCTCTCTTGTCACCCTAGCCGCACTTCCTGATCCACCGTTCACAATATCGAGCACACTCAGATTGAGTATACCTCAGTACCGAGACAGTAATATTGTTTCGCCTGAAATAAAATTCACGCTCGAGCTCGACCTCAGTATCAACCTACTCTGGTCTACCTCTTTAAACACAACGGCAAATGCTCTTCAAGCCCAACACTTGCTGTTTTCATCGATTATTCCTCCACCGGAGGCTCCCGCAAACTACAAGAATCATCATCATTCGACTACCATGCCGTTCTTCTACGACAGTCTTCGGCCTTCTCCTTCATTTACAGCAGAGGAAGAGGCCGAAGAAAAATCGATGCAGCCATCCGAATTATTACCAAGTCTGCTCCCATTTCAAAGGCGGACGGTTAGGTGGATGCTAGCTAGAGAAGGCTGGAAGTTCTGCCCTAGGAAACAAGAGCCGGCCAGAGACTCCGAAGCGTATGAATGGAGACCCACCGTTCCACCCGGGGACGGAACTATTGGCTGGCAACACATCAGATTGCCACTTGAGTCAGCTCCTCCAATCGGACGATTCACCAAGCAGGAAGGAGATACTATTGCGCGCAGCATGCAAGATGATCACTCAGAACTATGGTTCGACCGGGTCACTGGGTGGGTCGCAAGGACAAGAGAAGAGGTTCAGTCGTTTGCGAAGAACCGATCGCTTGAACGTGTTCATGGAGGAATGCTTTGTGAAGAAATGGGTAGGTAGATGTCTTCATCTTCCGGGCTTGTATCAGTCTTTTTCTTCATGCCGCACAAATGTGGAGGTCAGTATTAATCCTGACAAGCTTGGCCTGTCACACGGTACGATTGTCAAAAACAGGACTAGGAAAGACATTAGAGATCATCTCTCTCATCCTTCTTCATCCCAGGCCTTCTATGGCCAACAAAGTAACGTTCGACCAGGAGGCTCAGCTTTATACCCGACAGTTCAAGGTACAGCAGCTCTGATCCGTCCCTCCTGCTGTTGAAGATGCCATTACATAATGAATACAGACAAGAGATAGCTAACAAACTTTCTCGTCTCAGGCCACGTTGATTGTCGCTCCTCAAACACTAGTACAGCAATGGAAGAATGAGATCAAGAGCCTAGCGCCCCAGCTCAAAGTGTTCATCTACACGGGCTACAAGAAACTCCCATTTGAGGTGACGACAAACGCGTGAGTGACCATGCACATGGCACACTCGAAAGAGTAATCATTAGAAAGGTTTCTCGTCAAAAGATGGTCCGTTTCTGACAACACGTTCTTCCTATTTCTAACATGCAACAGATATATCAACGAAGTGCAGAATCGCGTGAGTCATAGCCTAGTATGCGTCTCTTGGTCGGGTAGTGTTCTCCATACTTACTCTTGTATATCTTGTATTTATATCTTCCCCGGCATGTGTTTGGTCAATGAAAACCAAGAAATCAAAAATACCAATCTCCTCCCATATCGAGGAGGGAGGTGAAGCCGCGCAAGGGGAAAACCGATGGTGGCTTTTCTTAGAGAAAGGAGACTACGACGTGGTCATCACTACTTATGCGTAAGCCATAGATTTCTCGAGCAATATCGTGTCGATCTTATGACTGATCTCTTCCTCTTGGGTTGTTATATACTGGGTGGGGATTCAGCGTACTGAAGGCCGATCTAGAAGTCGCCGTTCACCATGCTGCACGGCCAAGAAGGGGTCAGTTGATACTCTGGAGTCTTTTTGCTCATTTGGAAGTATTCACTTCGCTGATATACTTGTCCTTTATCTCGACAGACCAAGCAACCTATTCAAACACGCCGAAATCTAGATCTCCTCTGGTGATGGTTGAAGTCAGTAACAGAAACGTGTTTTTCTTCCTCCTTTTCGTCCTTCGTCCGGTCTCTCACCTATACTGATTATTGGCAATATGAATCGCGCTCATGTTAGTGGTGGAGAGTAGTGATGGATGAGGTACGGATTGAGCGAATCAGCTTTGTCTTTCTCACCATATGACTCACCTGCTTCTGCGTCTATCATATTCTTTTATAGGTCCAGATGCAGGGAGATGGTAAAGCAGCAGAGATGGTTTCACTTCTTCCCAGGCAGAACTCCTTTGCTGTTTCTGGAACACCAGCGAAGGATCACGTCAAGGACTTGCAACATGCTTTGAAGTTTGTCTCATGAACCCTCTCCAACAATCCCTTCCTGCAACTCAGAAGCTAACCATATATGTTCAAATTCAGATTTCTACGGGTTCCCCTGTTTGGATACAACATCAAGCTATGGACTCGACTTCTTACACCTGCGCTATCCTCTGCTTTCCAACAGATATTTGCTACTATCGCTACTAGTGAATCGTTCTTTTCAATCTGTCATACGACTCAATTGGTCTAAGCTAACTTATGGACTTGAACTATTAAATATTTGACAGGAACTACCAAAACGCTAGTCAGACACGAGCTTAAGGTATGGGAGTATCAGATCACTTAGGGCATGATCTACCGTTCAACAGCTCAAGACACAATTCTCTCCTTTCAGATACCTCCTCAAACCCGATACTTATTTCCTGTAATATCCAACACTCACTGTTCTATATAGCAAAGAAGTCGCAAGAACTGACTATTTGTGTTACCCGAAACATGCTAGATCAATCTGACAGCGATTGAGCAACACTACTATTCAGACACTTTCCACCGAGCTTTACAGGATCTAGGTTTCGATTGGGACGGGAATGGATTTGAGCTTGACCTGGCTAAATCGAGAGGCTGGGTCAGCACGCTCCGCCGTGAGTTTTTTTCCCTTGTTCACAGTAGCTTGTTTCTATACTAGATGTCTCTTCCAAATCGCTTGTCTCTCTTTGACGTGCTTTGATTAGAGATCGCGACACACTATCAGGTGGGAGATCTGACGTCGAACCGAGTGACCGATAGACCGATTGCTAGGTTTCGGTTAGGTGGAAATCTGCTGAGTGTCGATGAAGTTCTTCAGAAGATGGTGGACTCTGGAGATGGAGAGATTTTGACACTTCGACATAAACTGGTTAGGACTGCTCTCTCTCTGCCTTAACAACAGCAACTTCTAATCATGCGCTCCTTCATTTTTCGGGGTCGAACATTCCGAGTGATACAGCTTAATTTGAGAATAAATGGTATCATTATCTCTTTCTCATGATAAATGTTTCTTGAGAGTTGACCCAGTTGCATCGTATTCTTTCTTCTTGATATATCTTTTCAACAGATGGGTTCCTACTATGTCATTCGACGCAGGATCCTCGAACCGAGCTGGCTGAATCTCCGTCACTTGATCAACTAAAAGAAGCGGACGGAAAGGATCTTCCGGTATATGATCAAATATCGTGTCTAAGAGCTGCAGCTGTACGTCCGTGTCCCTTTGATTTCGTTTTACGAAAGAGTTTACACCAGCTATCGTCGTTTTAAATTTACGATTTTTTTTGTATCTTCTCATAGATATACGAAGCCGCTCTTGAACAAGTTTCAACCATCGTTTCAGATCTCACATCACGTCTCGAAGGGGACCAAATCGCCGGCGTTGAATCTTCAGCTGATGAGTCTAACCTGGAGGCCGATGATGATCACATGTGGGCTTATGAGTCATTGACGAGGAGGATATCCGAGTTCAAATTGACCAAGCATCGCGTTCTCTTCTTCCTCGCTAACTATCATCATGTGATGAACGATGTCGAATTGGAGAACGATTTCTACGAGAGAGCGGAAAGTCTTAGGCAGGATTTGTTACTGCGTACGTTGTTTAACTCTTCCTCTTTTTATATATCAATAAACTTGTTGTTCATCTTCTCGCATTTGATACTGTTTATGACTTGACCTCTTGATATATTGGGTTTCTATGATACCTCATGAGAACAGGATATGTTGAGGAAGTTGATAAAGCCACCAAAGAATTGAAGTCTAGAAATAAGAATGTTCAAAGAACAGACTTTGCGATCGAACTGTGTGCACTGTCAGTTATGCCCTTCTCCATCTTCTTTCATGTATATATCGTTGGTTTCAAAAGAAGAAAATTGAACTTATCACTCTATTCGATGCTGTACTTAACTTAGGAGCGGTATACGTTCAAGGGACATATGCTTGAGAGCAAACGTCGTGATCAGGCTTTTGTTATCAAATTCTGCTCTACTGTGAGTGTTTTCTACTGTCTTTGCCAAAAGAAGGAAATCATTCCTTTCACTGACGCTGTGCTTCTGGGCTTTCTCTGATTGTTCCCTCGCCAGTTGGTACTGGCGATCCAAGCTCGAAGAACTCCTTATTACGCCTGTTGTTATAGAAGCCTCTGAGCAGGAAGAGAATATCGACGCCTATGCGCAGAGTAACGCCCCGTCTCTTGATTTCATCAATAGTATATTTACAAGACTAAATATACCGGTACTGTGAACATTTAGGTCTCGACGTACAAAGTGATGTAGAAGCTTATCTTCAAGCCTATACATCTGCAATTGCAGAGTAGGTTTTGTTCTTTTAGCACAGGGATATATCTGAGAAGTTGACATCGTATCTGTTTTGGATCTTGCAACCTGTACGGCAGCCGACAAGAAATCATGCTGGGTAAAAATAACTTTCTTACAGTTCTTCGCCCTCGCTTTGTTTGTCTTGTAAGCTAATTTCTTCGTCAACAGAGACACGTACGGAACTGGACGTTGTCGATAGTCGAATCATAAAAGAACGACGTTCAAAGAATTCTCGACAAGGCACTGGAGCAGAATCCGCCTTAGACCAACCGTTGAGTAAGAGGCTCATGGCTGAACGAGCGGCACTTAGGTTGAACCCTGCCCCTCCAAAACGTGGAGAAGAAGGACGAAAATGTCTGAAATCGCACGTCTTTAAGCTCAACGAGATCACTGAGTACGGAGGTCAGAACGCATCTCTCGTCGCATGACAAGAACCGATCGAGTGTCGAGAAAGCTTGACTAACCCCTTTCCCATGTTATATCCTTCGATCGCTTACCCTCCGTGCTCTAGGTAGCCATATGGAGCGAGCTATTGCTGAACAAGAGGCAATTAGACTCCATGCCGTCATCTTAAAGCAGACCAAGACTTTGGAAACTCTCCGATCCGAGCTGACCGGCTTTCGGAACGCTTTCAATGCCCGTGTAAAGTATTTCAAGTGAGGACATTTTCGACTGGCAGGGAAATCAATTGATTCTTGTCTTTGGCTCAATCTCGATTATCTTTTGATTATACAGACAACTCCAGCAGATATCTGACTCGGTAATAGACGTCGCTTACGAGCCAGGTGAAGGCAAATTGAGTATCAGGAAGCAACTGAGAAGCAATGAAGGTCAGCACTACCTCTAATAAATGAAAAGACCTAGATTTTGACGTCACCTGGATTTCAATGTTGTAGAAAGAGAACAAAATCTGTCTCTGGACATAAACAATCTTGTTGCGTGAGTAATGTTTCAGTATATCATGTTTTGCGGCCTCGGCGCTGATACTCTTCGAAACATGGTGTCGTCCTTGTTTTTCTATCAGCCTGCAACGTTACCGATCAAACATGCGTTTAGGTCTGGCGGAAGCAAACAGGAATTGTGTCATTTGTTTAGAAGAATTTTTTGATCGAGGCGTGTTGTTGGGTATGTACAACACACCTTTAAGGGAGATGTTGAGCAGTGGGTGATGAACTGACGCGCATAGTCCTTCAGAATGCTCGCACATGTTTTGCCAATGTTTGTTTCTTCATTGCTATCATTCCCAAGAAGCATGCTGATCTTACGTTTTGTATCATATACGTGCTTTATTTCCTTGTTGATAGCTTGCTATCGAAGCTTGATCCAGAGGAGCAAGGCCTGTCCCGTCTGCAGAACACAGATCAATCCTAGGACTGTAAGTGACACCTATGGCCTCGTAAGCACAAAACTTCGTTCAAGACCTGACTTGTTGACCTCATCCTCGTTGTATAGGCACATCGAATTATCTTTCAAAATCGACCCTTGCTTGAATCAACAAGAGAGGCGCCCGTCAAGAACGATACTATTGCGTCCAAACCCGCCGCGTTTAATACGAACAACCTTTCGGATTTGAATATGGTATCGGATGTCGAAATATCACAGATCTCAAGCATATCTTTGTTTGGAGACTGGCAAGTGCATTTCGTTGCGATTGCCAAGCGATGGTCTGGAAACTGACGATTGAAAGGTTTTCATCTGTGTCCACCGATCGTACAGGGGTAGTAAGATTAACACCATGGTCCGGCACTTACTATATCTTCGAAAAACCGATCTAGGTTCGAAAGCTGTTCTCTTCACTGCGTAAGTCAAACACGTTGTATCTGCTGTCTCCAATCGAGTGGGCATAAATGAAAGAAATGACACAAATAACCTTTCTCTCGCAGTTATCCTGATGCACTGGTGAGTTATGAGAATAATCATCACAATTCACCTGAAACGGGAATGATTCTAACATTTACGTCATCTTGTCAATACTGGGAACTCTTTTAGAACATCCTGGAACAGGCCTTAAAATCCAATGGCATCCGATATTGTGGAAGCTTTAAAGGTCCAAAAGCTGCCAGCGAATTCAAGAGGTTGGTCACATTCCCTTTCCTTCTGCTTTAATTTATGTGAGCCAGTTACTAACCCTAGATTACCTTACAAACTAGTGATCCAAACATTCAATGTTATCTACTTAGTGGGGTACGACCTGCTTTTCCGGCTTATTGTTCGTTCGTCTACTGACCAGACCGGACATGACAACTCACATGGATCACAGGAGAAGGAAAGTGCTGGTCTGACTCTTACGGAGGCACGATATGTGTTCTTGATGGAGCCCACTGTCTGTATGTCGACAGATATTTCCTATGACCATTGAAACTAGTAGTCTCAGCGCTGTTGACCGAACCAACTGCTATCTTGTTTCCATTACGATATCTCACAACAGCCCCCAGTTTCGAGCTGCAAGCGATTGGACGGATCGAACGGATCGGGCAGAGGCAAACTACCAAGGTGTTTTGTGAGTGATGCTGTTTACAGATATTGCAGTGCGATAATTTGACCTGTGTATTCAACCTCTCCTCATGTGTGTACGCTCTAGGTTATTACTCGACAGATACCCTCGATGAGGCCGTTGTGCGATTGACAGGTGGGCTGAATATATGTAGATCTTTCGGCTTGTTGAACGTGAAATTGGGCTGAGAATTTTTCACCGTATATCTTTACAGCTTTCAAAGGTCATTCGATCTATGAACGCGAAGCTATTGGTTCCAGGCTGCCTATTGATGCTACCCGCCCGGACGAAGGTGTCGATGGGTACAAGCCTAAGAAAATCGGAGATTATGTGGCTCTATCGGATGACTGTGAGTCTCTATGTGTTTTATGTGTATTCCTATTCTCGTCTGTGATTTGTGTTTCTGTTCTGACGCATTCATCCTAATCTGTTTGATAGTGGCCGCGCTCTTGTTTCCAGACCGGCATCTTCCCTCCAGCGGGAATGTACACACAACTACAGGCTTCGAAGAGTCCATAACTATGAATTCCAAGGCTCCTGGCCTGACTCCAGACCCGAGGTTTACTGACCTAGATGGACAGCCTATTCCAAGCTCTTCTCATTTGATATAATTAGTAATTTGATCTATAGATGTCTATGTTGTTCAAAGTGTGTCGCGCGGATGAAGCTTACTTGATCTCTGGATCGGAGGTATCCGTTGACCAGCCGGTGTATGATGTATGTTTTACGGAACCCCGCACACTCACTCACTCACAGTCACAACGACTCTTCATCCGAGCTCTCTATCATAAGCAGCAAGGCAGGATGGATCGTTCTACAGACCCTGCACAGTATACGATGCTGAAAATACCACCACCACCACCATACGATCTCATCATTGATGATTTGACGGTCGGACTCCCCCCTTCGCGACGGTCTCTCGTTCCTCGGGCGATTCTCTCCAATTTTTCCACAAAGAAAGCCAACGGATTAGATAGCGAGAAACCTGATGAGGACGAACTGCATGAAGATAACTCGTCCAAGAAGGAAATCATAAGAAACGTCTCAGGGAGATGTGAGGCTGGAGAGGTGTTGGCTATCATCGGTGGAGTGAGTAGTTCTCCAACCCGTTTGATATCGGAGCATTAGCTGTTCTCATGGAAATCTGATCTTACGCACGGGTCCTATCAGTCTGGAAGTGGGAAGACAACACTCCTCAACCTGATTGCCAATCGGACAGGAAGCAGTCTTCCGATCCTCTCGGGTGATATCATCTTCCGCTCAGCCAAAGACCGGTACGACACTGTTTCATCCACTCAAGCACAACAGACAAGCGACCAAGGAGAGAAAGCGAAGCCCAAGAATGAACCCAGTGGTCAAAAGCTTCGGAAAGAGGTCGGAAAGAGAATCGGTTATGTTAAACAGTCAGACTTTCTCCTGCCTAATCTAACAGGTGCGTTGTTTATCTCTATCCATATCCTGAAAACTCGAGAGGTGAAAGAATGTTGACTGAACCATCTATATTGTTTGATTTCGTCCTGGTCGCTTTTGACTTTGATCGATGGATCAACAGTAAGAGAAACGTTGCGATTTGCGGCTGCCCTCCGGTTACCTACGAGTGTAGGCAAGTTAGAGAGGGAAGCAATCGTCGAACAAACCATTCAGGAGCTTGGTCTGAAAGATGCGGCAGAGACCGTCGTCGGAGGCGCCTCTCGTAAAGGAATCTCGGGGGGTGAGAAGAGGTTAGTCTAAACTTCTACAAATTCAATTGAGTCTGCTTCTTTATTCATCATGCATGTCTTGGCTTGCCCGTAGACGTCTCTCGATCGGATGCGTGTTAGTGACTCTGCCATCGATTTTGGTGTTAGATGAGGTTCGCGTCCAGCCTGTTCTTCCTTCTGTCTCCTCTGGCCTGTATGGTTAATGATTGCTTCTACTGGTTGTGAAACCATCTAATGAATTTCTGCAAGCCAACGAGCGGACTGGACGCTTTCACCTCCCATTTACTTCTTGAAACTCTCTCTCAGTTGGCCAAACGAAATCGGACGGTCATTCTCTCGTTGCACGCTCCTCGGTCGGACGCATTCAGACTGTTCGATAGGTTACTGTTACTAAGTAAAGGAAACGTCGTCTACAGCGGGCCGACACAAAAGAGTATACGCTGGTTCGAAAAATGTGGATGGACATTAGAGGCAGGAATCAACCCGCTAGGTTCGTCAGTCCTCCCTATGTCTTCTTTTGGTGAACTGAAGCGCTTGAAAACTCGTTTCTTTTTTGTTGCGATTTCTTACTACTGTCCTCCGGACTGTATGCTCATCTGATATTGGATTTCAAAAATCAGATTTCATGATCGATATCTCTTCGGTCGACAACAGAGACTCCGACCGGGAAGATGAGGTGTGTATGGTTTTTAGATCATTCTCAAGACTGGCCTACCGATGACTGAAATACACTGTTGGTATGGGAGATAACAGTCCTTGAGACGGGTCAAAAAGCTGGTTGATGCATGGAAAGCATCGTCTGTAGAATACCTCAATTTTAAATCTGGTTCTTCGTTTTACGATCGCTTTCCTGAACACATCTTAAAACAAGACAACTCTATCGATCCGGTGCCGCCGCCGCCGCCAATAGAGAACCCTATGGGCGGCGAGCTCTCTCCGTCGTCACCCGGCTCAGGCCAGATGGATGGTGATCGACCTGGTTTGTGGTTGCAGACGGGAGTCTTGATTAGAAGAGGACATCTGAATGTGTATCGGAATTGGGTTTGTCTCTACCTGTACGAATCATGCTTCAACCTGCAAATTATGTTGATAGCATCTCTTGATCTGCCGGTGATCGGTTTCACGATCATCCTTCATGGGAACCTTAGAATCAACTGGTTGGATTCGCCGTTCAAGCTATCGTCATCGGAGCTCTCATGGCAAGTGGTCACTCACCAAACTCGCATACATTCGTTCTGATTGTATGCTTACAAGGTGCTCGTACACACGGTCTTTCGCTGTTCATCAGGGTTTCACATTCTTCCAGCTTGGTGAGACCGAAGCAGATGTCCAAAGCATGAAGAATTTGAGCTTCCAACTCGTTCCGGCTTACTTCTAGTATGCATATATATCTCCTTCTCCTGATTGCTCGATGGGATATGTTTGAGCTTATGTATATATCTGTCCTGTCTTTTGTAGCTTGACACAAGTGTATTGGATCTTCAGCTCTTGTAATGCTCTTATCATCTTTGATCGAGAACGAGAAGATAATCTATATGTAAGTTGATGATCATCGTTCTGAATTTACTTTACGAGATCAAAGATGCCTAACATGTGTTCAACTTCAGGGTGTCATACCTTATGTTGTCTCCGAGTTTTTGTCCAACCTGCTCCCCTCGGTCTTGGCGCCTTTGATATAGTAAGCCTAGAATAGGTCAATCTTATCATCGTATCACTCTCTGATCGATTGCTTGGTCCTCTTTAGCGTCACACTAGTATATACAATGGCAGGATTACGCGATGACAACTACGCTGCCAACTTGTTCACTATAGTTGCAAGCTCTGTCATCGTACAATGGGCCACTCAGGGCCTGGCTTTGTTTAGCGCGTCTATCTTTGTAAGTTCTCATCTCATTGCGTCTACATAACACACTCGATTTCTGAATTTGGTGAAAAATTTGCGGACTTGTCCCCCTGCAGAGACCTTTTGCTCAGGCTTCGTAAGTTATATCAAATATTCGGATATAGTGAGGTATCTTTGAAGAGCGATTGCTTACGTCCTTGGGGCTTGATTTCCATGGATACAGAATCATTTGTGTTAGTGTTTCCTTCTTGTGTGATGATAAGTGATAGTTTAGTAATTGACAATTTCCTCTTTGAATCGAATTTTTCAGAATGCTGTAAGTTATAGATTGTTAGTGCCATGATGGTTCGGAACAAAAAATTAGCAACCTTACACAGATGTTTTGAGTAGCTTTCGCTATTTCAAACGATGTCTGCAGGATTTCTTCTAGTGAACGTCCCTCCTTGGGTCTCCTGGATCCGTTGGACGTAAGTCTGATCGCTTCGGTTCCATGTGGGCTGTCACTGATCATGATATGGACATCTATATATTTCCTCGGCTAGCGCACCACAATTCTATTCGTACAGGATTGTTGCTCCCACGCTACTAAAAAACCGCACGTTTAGCTGTCCGGGCGTAGTAGGAACTGGGCGAAGTCAGGTAGCATCTTCTCTCCTTTTGCTCCACGCAATCCTGGCGAAAGTCTATGTTGATCGCGAAAGTTGGCTCGTCCTGTTTATCATCTGAATATCAGTGTGATGGTAACAAAGTACTTGTTGGATTGAAGATCAACGATCTCAACATTGGAGTCTACTTTGCAGGATTAATTGGTGTAGCACTGGTGTATGTACTCCCATTCAAGGTTGCTCTCCGACCTGTCAAACTGATTGATCTTCTCTCTGTTCATACAGTGAATACTTCTTAGCATGCCTCATATTGCAGGTACTTATATACACACATATTGAATATAGAAACACGACTCTGGCCATCTCACTAGTAACATATTTGCTTTCGTCTTCGTAGGTGTATCATCCAGGAGGAGTCAAGTTTGCTACGCAGATTAGTTCTGAAGGTCGAGGGAAAGAGTCTGCCGTAACTGGAGATATGGACATTTCACGGGCTAGGATCGATGTCGAGGTAGATAGCTCTCATAAATCTCTGGATTTGACCAAAGCCAGTGTTTTAGATCTGACTTGCACTTGTTCCGAAATCTTCCTAGGTCCGTCATTTATCTTTTAGCTGGTACCGCCACTCGTTCTGGCCATTTTTTAAGTCATCAAACAAGATGATCTTGAAGGATGTTTCTGCAGTCTTCCCTGCAGGTACGTTACCTCATATTCTTAGACCACTCGGGAACGAAAAATTCAAAGTTTGGTTTCCCTTCATCAGGACAAGTTTCTGCGATCATAGGACCTTCTGGAGCAGGAAAGTCTACTGTGTTACAACTACTCTCTCATCGGCATTTGAATGCTGGGTCTCTAGGTGGCTTCAAATCCGAGGGCTCGATATTATACAATGGAGGACCTGCAACCAAAGAGATCAAGGCCGCCATAGCATTTGTTGAGCAGGACGATGATTATCATCTATCGTATGTGTTTTTGTTTTCAGTTGCTATTGTCTTGATTCTAGTTCTGACTGTTTGGTTTTTGACTCTATAGTGGGTTGACCGTTCGAGAGACGTTACGCTATGCGGCTATCCTCCGATTACCCAACACGATGAGCCGTAAAAACAAGCTGTATGCCCTTGTAGATTTAGTCTTAGTATTCCATATTCAATCTTGATTATGTTGTTGACATGTTGTTTAATCTCACAATCAGAGCGCGGGCAGAAGAGTAAGTGAGCACTTTACATCGACTCTCACGGATGGGGGCTTATTTTGCGTTCAAATTACTTGATAGGGTTCTCCTTATGCTTGGTCTGAAGGACTGCGCCAATGTGCTCGTTGGAGGCGCTTTGGTCAAAGGTAGAATTCTACATTCAGTCTTGATATTCGATGAACTAAACACTAACTATCACGCTCTATAGGTATCTCTGGCGGGGAAAAGCGGCGACTATCGTTGGCCGTCGAAATGATCAATGATCCCTCAATTCTCATTGTAGATGAGCCCACAAGCGGCTTGGACGCATTTATTGCGTGAGCGTTCTGTTTTTCTTTTTACAAAATACAGCTGACTTATGGTATCCAACTGAGAATCTGAACCAACTTGAACCGGTCGTCTATCAACAGCAACAACGTGATGCAGTGCTTAGTGAGTTTATCTCCGATATCAGCATGTGCTATATGTCGAAGGGAATTTCTGAGCTGTGTTTTACGCGATTAGACGGATATTGCACATAGTGGTCGAACCGTCATTGGTGAGTTTGAATCGTTTTTTTTTTTTTTTTTTTGTAAATCGTCATACTTACCGCTGTCTCTTTTGGCGCATCAGCTACTATTCACCAACCCCGATCGGATATTGTCAAAGGTCAGTCTAAATTACTCCGAGATCTTTTCATAGTCAACTGACATCCTCTCTTTTATGTAGCGTTCGACAATCTATGTGTTCTGGTAAGGGGCGGGTCGATTGTGTATTCGGGTCCAAATGTGGAGGCAACTCCATGGTTTGAGGCTCATGGATTCCCTCTTCAATTGGGCAATCCCGCGGATCATATCTTGGACGTCATCTCTATTGATAGGTTAGTGTGTTGGTAATGTCAATCGCTGTAGTTGAAACACCTGATCTCTCAAAGTGCGCATGTCCTTGAATATAGTCGTCCAGGAAAGGAAGACGCGTCGAGAGAGCGTGTGGACAGGCTGGTTGGTTTTTGGAAAGACCGAATCATCAAGGCCGATGCTATCGCCGATCAAGCCTCTGTCCATTCCGTAATCCTAACGCCTAACACAACAGAGGTCACAGCGACGCCGTTCTATGTGGCCTTGCCTACAGTGCTTCACCGGATGGTTTTGAACCTTTATAGACAAAGAGACGTGGGTTGAGACCTTTTTTGTTTTTGCTTCAAAGCCTAACCAGTTGCTTACTTTCGATGCTGTGATCACGCATAGGCATTTTGGAACCGGCTAAGTCAAGCTCCTTTGTTAGGGGTCTTGTTCCTAATCTTTTATACCAGACTTAAGAGGCAGGAATCTGGCGCTCAGGACAGGATCGGAATTACTTCTGAGAATGTGAACGCCATGCCATTCGTCGGTCTACTTAGTATGTATATGGATCCCTCCTTTCATCAGATCTGCCAATCGCTAAATCAACAAGTTTTATAGATGGAATCGCTATCTTTCCCCAAGACCGAAATTTATTCTTCCACGAGTATCGGAGTTCCGCCATGTATTCGGCATTCACTTTGTGAGTATCGATGATAATACAGCCCTGCTCTGCAACCACAAAATACTCACCTATCAACAACTCTGAATTGTGTAGTATCGTCGCATACACGCTCTTTGAGCTATCCATGACGATCTTTGCGTCTTTGTTTTATGGTCTCTTGATGAATGTTGCCGTTGGTCTTCAGACGAGTTATCGAATCTGTAAGTTTAGTCTTGGTTCACTGGTGGTACGAATCGTCAGTTGATCGAGTTTCCTTTCATCTTCTTCCTAGACTTTGAGTTCTGTGTATCGATATGGGCAATCCTAAGCTTCGGAGAGGTGAGTTGTGTCGGTTGGTTTCGAAAGTCTCTTGAGGTCGGCTGACTCTTGCTTAAACAAATTCATTCTAGTCAATCTCGGTCTGTCTTGCCTCATTCGCTTCAGAGACAGGGTTAGCCGTAAGCTACATATCAACCGTGCTGGCCATATTCTGTCAGATCTCGGTATGTAGCTTTTTTATTCTTTTCTTTTTTTTTTCTTCAAAAAAGTCAAGCGAGTGAGACTCTTTTTGAGAAAGATGTTCTGACCGTTTCTGGCTTTTTTTCTTATACTAGGGCATAATCTCGCTTTCTGTACCGGACTGGTAAGGATATAGGCTGTTAAGACTGAAATATCAAAAGTGTGCTGTGAATTGACTGGTAATATCTTATAAACACTTAGGCTCGCGGGTATCGCTTGGATTACTCCGTTAAAGGTGAGCGAGAGGCGGGCCTCCCACTCTCTGAGATTCTCTGTACGGCCGGGCAGAAAGACTGACCACCAACTCAATATGATTTCTCCAGGCATCGACAAAGATCCAGTTTATCAACGAAGCTCGAAACTTGACGGTTCGTCCTCAGTCCTTGTCATCCTCGTTCTCGTCACCTGAATCTTGCCCAAGTTTCTTATCTATGCTTTTTATCTTTAATTTCTTCTGTCTTGCAGTTTTCATGTTCTCCAGAATCAATCGAATCCGGTATGACCGAATCTCCTCTTTTCTTTTTATTCTTTTATTGTTCCATTCGCTCTGTTCATTTCGATAATGACAATAACAAAACGAAGGAGAAAAAAGAACAATGGATTAACGACGTATCTGTTGATCCGATAAACTACGAAACCTAGGCGCCTGTGTGGCTACATCTGGGAACGACCTTCTCACTGCTCTAGGATTCTACGATTTGAATACCGGGAAGTTTGTAGGTATCATGATCGCTACCGTAAGTCTCTTCATCCCTCTCCTCCTCCTCTTTATTTTGGAAGAAGAAAGAAAGAAAGAAAAAGGCAGAGAAAATATTTGGATGAATAGATGGAATGCTGACACGAGAACGGGGCACGGTTTCTAATCCGATCGGCGATGAAATCGAAAACGAAATGGTGGAGTTCAGACGATCGGATGGAGAGGTCTCTCGTGGCTCGCTCTGCGGTTGAAGCTCGCGCTGTCGACTTGAGTTTTTGAAGAGTAGGCGAGAAAGAGGAAGATGGAGGGAAATCGCTTGTTGTTTCTCATACTCATGTACCTGTACTATATTTATGTACCTGTATCATATGTCTGTGTCTTTTGAACGAAACGATGATTTCACGTCCAACAAAGAAAAGAGGCGCGAGCAACATGTTTTGGATAAATAAGACGAGCGAGAACTAGTACGATTAATATATATCTTTTTTTTTTCGTTTGATTTATTTTTCTCTATAGGAAAAAGATAAAGAAAAGAAAAAAGAAAAAAGAAAAAAGGACAGAACAGATAAGAAACGGTGAAGACAAGAACAGTGTATCAAAGAGAATAGAAAGGCCGGAGAGAAAAGAAAAAGGTAGAAAGGTGCAAGAGAGATCGTCAGATGTAGGCCCATGTTGGGTCAAGAATAAAGTAAGGTGAAAAGAAGAGATCTCGTTACAACGGATGAAGGAAAAACCAAAACAGAGAGAGGAAACCGAACCGAACCGAACCAAAAAGAAGAAAAAAGGATGAACTAAAGCAAACCAAAAGAAAAAGAAAGAAAGGAGAAAAAGAAGGCGTTGAATTAAAGAAAGGAAGCCAACAGACATGATGAAGATAGAGGAAATTGAATGCCATTCTACATTAGAAGAGGAGAAAGAAATCACACACAAGATAAACAACAGATAGATGGAGGAAAAGAGAACAGAGAGAAACAAAGACGAAGAGGGGGGCGGGAGAGATGGAAAGGCCTTAGAGGGATGTCTTTGGGGACGACACTTCAAGCTCGGCCGCTCCTGTTGATCCAGCCACAGGAAAGTAACTCTTTCGATTTAGACTTCGTTTCCGGCCGAGAGTGTCTATTTTTGCTAACGAGTGTACTCTCGGATCGAATGCCTTGTCAGCTCGCGGATATGCTAGTGGGAATTCGGCTAGGGGACCGTCCATCCAAGGCTCCCTTGGTATACTCGGCGAGTGCATCGGTGATCTAAACGGTGACGGGCCCGCTGAGGTGACGGCGGCGGTGGCCGGTGGGAGGGATGAGAGTGAGAGCGAGAGATCGGTATGCTTTCTCGTGACCGAGGTTGACCGATTTTGAGAGAGTGAGCCTGGAGGGGAGGCTGCTCGGCTGGAAGTTGCGGAGGCACCGGTGGGCACCCTCTCGTGATCGTACAAGTCATCATCAGAGTCGCTACTATCGTCGTCAAAGTCGCCTCGTTCGTTCGGATTTCTAAGGGTGCGTGAGAAGCCGTGGAAGGAAGACCGACGGCTGACTGGTCGACGTTCAGGAACGGGAGACGAGAGTGAAGCCTTGCAGTCGACGCATACTCTGGAGGCTAGTATGTGGGTTGAGGGTGTAAGGGCAGGAATGAACGAGATGTTTACAGACGGGTTGGACGTAGAGGCGGATGGGGTGGAAGCCGAGAGTGAGGGTGGTGATTGAGACAACGGGGTCGAGACCGTGCTGGGAGCTAAGAGAGCTGAAGAGGGGAAGAGCAAGGGATGGGTGACGGATGAACAAGCCTGGCAGAACACGAGGCCACATCTGGGAAAGAGTAGTAGTAGTAGTAGTAGAGACGATTAGTCAGAAGACCGTTGGGCCGTATATTCCCGATAGACGCCTGTCTGGAATAGAGTGGACCTACTTTCGGCAATGATGCTTGCGTTCTTTCCAAAAGCCAAATCTGGTGTCGCAACCCGGTCGATCACAGACCTCTGCGTCTGCATCTGCTTTCCAGAGATCTTTAGGAAGAGCCGCCTGACGTTCTTCAATCAGCAGCCTTATTGGCGCATTCGGCGATGACGGAATGGATTCTGTCTGGGCATCTTGAACGGAAGGAGTGAAACCGGTGAGGGAGAGATTTGAGAGCGACGGAGCGAGCGAGTAGGCTGGGGATGGCGTCCGGACGGAAGATGAGCTCGAACGGGAAGTGGTCGTCTCGAGCGAGGACGAGTTCTGGACTAGTGGCGGAGTAGACGACGTGATGCTTGGTGATGGAGAGCCTAAATGAGGGCGAGAGTGGGTAAGGGAGAGGTGGACGAGAAACAAAGGAGGAGGGAGGAAGGAGAAAGAAAGGACGCCGTATTCAGCGAGGTCCTCATCGAATAGGGAAGAAGAGGAAGAAAGAGAAGAAGAAGGAAAGAAAAAAGACGGGAAAGAGAACACGAGAGAAAAGCCAGGAAGAAAAAAGAGAGAGAGAGAGAGAGAGAGAGAGAGAAAGAAAAAAAGGGAATTAAGAACCAACCTGAACGACCTGCTCTCGAAAGATCCACCTGGGACAACCTGGCCCTTCGAAGATGCTCTTTCGATCCTGGCTCTGGTCGAACTCCTCTAGGACCTGCTCTGGCCTCTTCGTGTGTGGACGGGAGTCTATTCGGGTCGCTCGGTTCCTGAGGTGACAGATGGTGAGGTTTTGATGTAAGCAGTGTCATTGGATGTATGGATAATTGTGGATGGTCGAGTGAATAGGTGAATGGCTGTTAGTTTGAAACTTTCTCTGCAATGCTCTTGGAGTAGGGTGAAACGGATCTGATAATGTCGATACAACAGAGTGTATGCGTGATGGAAGAGGACTAGATGGGATGTATCCGTTGGACCAAGTCTGAGTGAGTGAAGGATCAAGTAGGTGGGATGGGATGGTTGCTCAAAAGAGATCAAGAGAAAAGAAGAAGTTAACGTATAGGAGAAGAGAAAAAAGAAAGAAATCCCCACCAGGGCGGAAAAGATCTCTCTGTCCTCGTGGCTGATGGGATTGAGGGGAGGCAGTTGAAGAGAGGCAGGTAGAGTCGCAGGCACTAATTTGCCCAGGAACATAGGCACTACAGGCGTGGAACACTAATGGACCAGGCACATTTAGAAGATCGCCCGGTTTTTTTACATTCGCCCTCTCTCCCGACCGACCGGCCGACCGCCTTACTTTGCTCCCGTTGGTCCTACCGATGGGCTGACTGAATCCGTGACTGGCGTTGGACGGCCGGACGGACTCCGTGTGACAAAATCCGTAGGTGCTGCGCTGATGCGAGTGTGGTCAGTTTTGCTTCTGACCTAATCAACCTGTACACTTCTCCGCTTCTCCGCTTTTTCGCCTGTCCGTGAATCATCAAACAAAAAGAGGGCCCAGCTAACGACGCTTAGCTCTCCGGGCAAAGCGCCGAGAGGGTTCGGTCTTGGGTTCCTTTTTATTTTTTATTCTTTTTCTGTTTTTCTTCTTACTCCTTGGTCCGGATGCCGGAACTTCCAAAAATATGAACCTGCTTGAAATAGCAGCTTTGGGCGAGAGCTGAAGACGTGAAATTCGTAAATAAGGTTTCTTTTTCATGTTATTTTCTCTGCTTAATTTGCTCATCTCCCCTGATCGTCCACAGTCCGTTCGTTATTACCGTCATTTCCTTCTTCTGAATTCCTTTCACATGACTTTCTAAAGTCCGGTTTTCACCGGAACCCATCCCTGTCCTCACCGAAGGGCGAGGCAAAGACAAATGAACTGTCGGTGATTCGTCTATATCCTGCGCCTGGCGAAACAAACTTTTTACCTAGACCGACGGACAACATGATGGATCTTCCTCTGGAGCGAGTCCTGCCATCACTCCGCGTTGCCTCCACCTTTACCCCACACCACGTTGCCCACGCCCGGAGGAAGGCACGTCGCCGTTAGACGGGCATTTCCAAGAGTTTCATCCCCGACCTCCCCTATGCTTTTTGATTTGCTTTCCATTGATATTTGCTCCTTCTCTTAGTCGGGATGATTTTGTCATGGCCTGGTCATCAACGACGATGGTATCAACCTTAACAACAACAACATCATCATCAATTCATGCAGTTTGAGAGATATAGAACAAGGTATGTAGTGGCAATAAAATCAGAACGAAGAAATCGAATCAAAAGAAAGAAGGAGAAACAAAACAACGAAGACAGAGAACAAGGGAGTCAAAGGAAGGGAGACTGATCAAGTTCTTGATCATCTCCCTCGCCTTGGCCATTATGGCGGTTTCTGTTGCTGCTCTGCCATGATTTCCTCCTTTTCTCGTGTCCATTGTGATCTCGTTCTCTTTACTTCTATTGTTCTGTACTCTTTCCGTCGCGCGCAGACGACCCATCATTGAAAGCCAAGGAGAACGACGAGATCAACTAAACGAGCAGCAACCATAACCATCTTGCAGACGATCGATGATGTTAGGGTTATAAACAACCTGTTGTGATCTATTCCAGGCCTACGCCAGGCTTGGTCCTCAGGTTCACTAATTTTTGATCTAGGTTACTAACCCTTCTCCCTCACCTTTAACCCTTCCCTAACCTTTGATCTTCATACCTGCTCGCTCAGAATTCTATACACACGCCATTAGACACAACCACACACAGAGAGTAAACCACATACACAAACATACACCCAATAATATACGCATGGCTTTCATCACAATCTCTGGGTTCCCTTGCTCTGGGAAATCCACGTTCGTCAGTAAGCTAGTCGAGGATATTGAACGAAGGATGGCTCAGCCGGACTATGCCGGACCTACCCTCGATGTCGCCGTCGTCAGGGATGATCTTGGACATGATGGAAGAATAATCTATGCCGGTTCGTCTTTAGATCAGCCTCTCTTGTCTTCTAAAACTTAGAATGCCCTAATTTGCCCCTCCTAGCTCGCTGATGTTCGACCTTTTCGCTCATGCTCGCTCCTCCTTGACTTTTTAAAGAAAGCAGATCAGAAAAGCCGGTCCGGGCATCATGTCTGACGACAGTGAACAGAATGCTCTCAAAAAAGACGATCCTGATATGCGATGGAATGAACTACATCAAAGGATATCGATATCAGATGAACTGTGCTGCAAAGGAGGCTGGTGTCAGACCTTGTACTGTTCGTCTTTCTCTTCCTTCGCTCTCATCTAACCTCTTCTCTCCTTTCTTACCCTCTCCTTTTGTTTTCCTCCTCTTCATCCTCGCCCCTTTCCTTGACTTCCTCTCACTCACCTACCGATAACCTCACCATATCAAACTTTCTTCGTCATCCAGATTCATGTGGCCAGTCCGCCAGAGAAATGCAAAGAATGGAACGCCTCCAGAGACCAGGCTGAAGCTTACACTGAATCCACGTTCGTACACTTTTGGTTTACGTGGGACGTGTCGATTGATTAGTTAGCTGATTGATCTACCCCAAACGGATGCGTGCGCGCTCTCTCTTTCGTACTTTTCGAATTTTTCGTAAAAAGGCTAGAAGCGCTCATCATGAGATTCGAAGAACCTTCCTCGATGGCCCGATGGGATTCACCATTATTCACCATCGGCTGGGATGATCAATCTCTTCCGTTTGATCCTATCTGGGCGGCTATCACCAGTGGAATCAAACCAAAGGCGAATCCTAGTGTCGTTCCTGTGAGCTATCGCCTCATTCTTCTCTGCTTGTTCTCTCTCTCTCTCTCTCTCTTCTTTTCTTTTGCCATCTTTTCTTTGCCTTAGCACTCACACTGTCTCTGGACGTCCTCTATCTCCCCTTCTTCTACTTGCTCACTATCTCCCTCTGTTTGCACACTCATGCCCGATAGAACGGTCAAACGGCTCCTTCAACCGTTCAAGCGCTCCATTCGACAACATCTACGTTAATAACCACCTTGCTAGCCCACCTGTCAGACAACCCACTCTCCCCTCACCTCCGACTTCCAACCCCACCATACCCATCAACAGGACTAGCCCTGCCCGCACGGACGATTACGCTGAGTGAGCTACAGAGACTGAAACGACAGTTCGAGACCATTCAACTACAAGGGTTCAAACGGGGCGGCCAAGGCGTGTTGAGAGCAGGCTGGGGTGAGAGGGAGTGGGGTGAGGCTTGGGTAAAGTTCTTGGAAGGTCAGTGGGGTACAAGAGAGTGGGTCGATCAAGTCTAGCCGGAGGGTTCTCTTCTGAATAGATGTCAAGGATTTTCTCTCTCTGGGCAATCTTCTTCTTTCTTTGCCAACTGAAGTCTCCTCTTAGTTAGAACAAGTCAGAACAAAGGAAAGAAGGCCGTTGACCATGAGAAGAACAAGGGAGACGACGACGACGATGACGAAGACGACGACGACCACCCTGTCCAGTCGTGACGGTTTCAATCTGAGAGCGAATGATCCAAAGAGCACAAGAGAAAGAAGAAGAAGAGGAAGAAGGTGACCTGCTAGACTAAATTCATATCAGAGTCGACATTTGATCTACGTTTAACCTGATCCGAAAGACAACGTCACAGAAGAAACAGGAGAAAGGAAGCATATTCGGTTCAGTCTATCAATTCGTTTTCAATTCTCAACTGCCAGATGTCCGGGGACAAGGAAAATGGTACCGGAAAACTTACAGTCTTACAACTCAAAAGGAGCTCCACCGGCCTTCAACTTTGTACCCTGCTTCCAGCCTTTGCCCTCTCCTTTCCCTCTCTTCATCTCTGCCTCCATCTCGTCCCACGAGACGTTCCTGACCTCGACCAACTCTTTGATCCTTAGAATTCCACCGGCAGTAGTCGCAGAAAACGGATGGAAGACCGTTCTGTCTCGCTTGGACAGTCCCAGCTGTTCACATGTCGCCCTGACTTTTTCAGGAAGACCGATCGCCGATCTCCTGAGCGTGATTCTGTAATGAGTGATCGGACCGGCAGAAGGTAGTAGTTTTTTCTTGTCTTTGTGGGATACATGGTGCACCGCAGGGAAAGGGTATTGTGATCGAAGCGGATGATAGTGAGGGAACGAGCAATTCGGTGGCTGTCGAGGAGCGAGTTTCTTGTTCAAGTACTGAGGCTGTCTCAGCCCCATCGCTTGAAGGGATGGTGTGAGCCTCATCTTGAGGCCAGGGTGTTTGAAAGTATGTTGGACGGTGAGGTTTAAAGGGTAAGAATCGTCGGTCCAGGTTAGTTGTTGAAGGTGGTGGTAGTGAGGGATAGATGAATATGATCTTATTTATGTATAAATTCAAATATCAACTTAGTTATGTCTCCGCCATCTCTACTCCTCCTTCTATCATCAGCAGCAGCAGCAGCAGCAGCAGCAGCAGTATCAGCATCAGCAAGCACCATCACCATCAGCAGGATCTCTCCCAACGTGTTCTTGCTAGATGCCCAGACAGATCGCATCCGCCACATCCGCTCCGGCATGGAGATCGTTTTCCTTCTTTGAATCTTCTATCGCCAGCTTGGAATCTACCGCTGCAGATGCCCTCCAGGTAGGTCCAGGCATTCTTCATTAGAGACACATACTCTTGAACCAAGACTCATACCATCTCTTTGTTGGCGTTCTCTTTCGTGAACCTCTCTGTTTGACTGCCCAATATGTAACTCCTAAAGATTCCTCAGTCGATATCCGTCATCACTCCTTGTTCGGTTTCGAAACATCCAATCCTTCTGGCAGACTCGGAAGGTAACGTTTCCACTCTGTCTGCTACGTTCAGCCCAATTCTGTCTTGGCTTGCTTTCCCCGAAGGACGGTGCACGCATCTTCTCGAAGCTTGTGGGATCGTTATCGGTCTAGGTGAAGAACGTCTATCTCCATACCCGATTCTTAAGATCTGGGATCTCCTTCATGTCGATAAAAAGACTCAAAGACCGGCATTGCTGAAAAATATCAAGATCCAACATGGTGGTCGGCCCCATCCGGTCTCGGCTGCCGCCCTGACGATGAATCTATCCCACCTGGCTATTGGCTTAGGGGATGGCACAGTTCTGCTGTACAGACATCTGTCCCAATCGTTGGCTTCGTCTATACCTTCCTCATCGGCCACCATCTCGATCGTCCCTTCGTCTACCTCGGCATCTTCCTCTTTGATCTCGCTCCCGAAACCTAAAGTCTTGCTAGACAATACGAATGATCCGATCACAGGACTACTCTTTAGAGAAGAACCAGCCCGGCCAGCCAGCGCAACCTCTAGATCACTTATTCCAGGTGATATCTATATATTTGTTGTCACCACTACCAAGACAATGGTCGGCCAGGCTGAGGGAAAATCGAAAAAGCTCGGTGGACCAAACATTGGTATATCCGTCGGCGAGCTCAGAGTGTTGGACGATATGGGTGGCAACTTGGGTTGCACCACCGGTGTCATCGTTGCCGATCCCGAAACCGAAGAAGGACAAGTGGGTCTGGAAAATAGTGAAAAAGCTCCAAGCTTGAAACAAACCAAAGGTTCTGGATCCTCGACCGCGCTCAGTTTAGCGGTCGCCAGAGAAGAAGCCATCCATCTGTATACCCCGTCCGGTCGGCTCTCCTCATTCGCATACGAAGGTCCCAAGAGCTCCATCTCAATGTTTCCTGCAATACCGAATGACCGCTCGGCCCTTAGCTCTGCACACACATCTTCCTCCCTCGTCATCGTCTCACCCCCATTTGTTCCATCGTCGACCTCAACCAGTCAGACGGTTCGAAATCTGGCGAGAGCACAACCGGGACTCGCCCAACATGGCACAGACATCAGCCGGCTTACTGTGCTCGATCTCGAAGGAAAGTTCATCAGCTTCAGTGGAGCGTTCAACCAAGGAGTCAAACAGATCTTTTGTTTAAACGACGTGATCTGGGTTCTCGGGAACGACGGCAAGGTATGCTTTCTTGAACTGTATCTTTTATCTCTTCAGTCTTTTCTTCTACTATGTAGACTGACATTATGTCCTATCTTGTTCTTGCACTCTTATTTCGTAGCTGACAAAATTAACCCCTTTACCACTGAGCGAGTGGTTGACACATTTCTTCTCCAAACACCTGTTTGTCCTCGCCTTGACACTTGCACGATCCAACAACCTCGGCCGATCGGTCATAGCGGATATCCATCGTCGGTATGGTGACCACTTGTATGCAAAATCAGACTTTGAAGGTTCCATCGGTCAATACATCAAGACGCTGGGCGAGCTTAAACCAAGTTATGTCATCCGAAAAGTATATCCTTCCCCCCCTCTTTTTTTTTTTTAAATAAGACTTTCGATGTTGTTGTGACTTTACATCACAACGTCTTCTTAGTTTTCTTCCATGCGCATGATCTTGCTTCAAATACTGATCTCTGTCGCGCTGGCTCTTTTGTCTGGTCGCTTCTAATAGTTTCTCGACGCGCAAAGGATCACCCATCTGACAACTTACCTACAAGAGCTTCACGCGGCTAACCTGGCTAACTCGGATCACACCACCCTTCTTCTCAACTGTTTCACCAAGACTGGGGACCTACCCCGACTCGAATCTTTCCTTCGAACTTCGTCCTTTCCTACATCAACAAATACAGATACCAAGGAATTACCGTTCGATCTGGATACTGCCATTCGGGTGTGTAGACAAGCTGGATTCTACGACCATGCCATCTTTCTTGCTAAGCGCTGGAAGAAGCACGACCAGTACTTTGATATCATGATTGAGGATACAAAACAATGGGGAGCGGCTTTGACGTACTTGAAAGATCTGGAACCGGAACAGGTTCGTATGGCTCCCTCATCGTATATATTCTTACAAACCTAGCTGGTCAGGCCGTTCTCACATCACTCCCTTGATCGCTGGTTCTATGAATATAGGCACAAGAGAACCTCATCCGATACGGCAAGACTCTTTTGAACCAATCTCCGAAGGAAACTACCGATTTGTTCATCCACCTATGCACCCAACCGTCTGCACCTTCACCAAGGCCGTATCTGGTTCATTTCATAGGACATCCAGAGGAGTTAGTTCGGTTCTTGGAAGCAGTGGCATCCTCTCGTTACGATCTTCCCATCGAGTCACCCGCCAAGAACACGCCTGGTTCAACTCGGGCTACTCCGTCTCAACCCCCTGCTTACGACGCCACTCTATCCACTGCTACGCCTCCCGAAAAAGATCCAGCCGACCAAAGGGCGGTGTGGAGCACCTTGTTAGAGCTTTATCTTCTCTTTTGGAAAAAGCAGTCGCTCTCAAGCTCACAGCGAGATGCCTACCGAGCCAAAGCTTTCGGTTTGGTAGAGAGAGCAGGAGACGAACATGCGTACGACGTGACAGCTGCGTTGATATTATGCTCGACTAGTGATTTCTCTGAAGGAATGGTTCTCCTTTGGGAGAAATTGGGGATGTATGAGGATGTCCTCCGGTTCTGGATGGAGAAAGAGAACGAAAGAGAGGTCGATGGGTCAAATGGACTTTCCTCTTCTTCGTCATCACGACGACCATCAGATGAGGTGTTAACCCAGCTTCGTATATACGGACCTATGAACCATCATCTTTACCCGCTCGTCCTTCGGTTCTTGACCTCTTCGAACGCGCTATTGGCCCGTCATCAGGCCGATGTGGCCGAGGTGTTGGCAATAATTGACGAGGAGCAAATCATGCCTACGTTAGAGATCGTCAAGGTATTTGGCCGAAACGAGGTTGCTAGTGTGGGAATTGTGAAGGACTGGCTGAAAGCGAAAGTGCAAGGCATGCGTCTGGAGGTAGATTCCGTACGTAAAATGATTTGTGTTTCTTTTCTTTTCCTCTTCCAAAAATAAGCCTGTCGCTTATCTAGTCATCTTTTTCTAATATAATAAAATAAAATAACTGAAACGAATCCCGTCTTTCTATCTTCAGGATCGAGTTCTAATGAACTCTTATCGAACAGAAACGAGCACAAAGTTGAAAGAGGTCGAAGCATTGACAGATGATACCCAGCCTCAGGTGTTCCAAGTGACCCGATGTGCTTCGTGTGGACTTAATTTGGACTTGCCAACTATTCACTATATGTGTCGGCATTCCTATCATCAAAGGTGCGATCCTGTTGCCTCTCAATTGTGCTTTGTTCATTGAAAAATCTAGCGGTTGGGGGCATTTACTCCCGATGACTGACGAATTCGCATCATTTGACCAATCGAATGATTGTTTCTTGGAAAAATTAGGTGTCTACCCGAGGTTCACCCAGATTGCCCGCTATGCGCGAGTCAGCATGGTCTCATCCGGGAAATCACTGCGAACCACGCCCGAAACAGGGATAACCACGAGTTGTTCCTCAGCGAAGTTCAGGAGAGTACGCATGGTTTTGGCGTCGTCGCTCATGGATTTGGTCGAGGAATCATCGGTGGATCGAGCGCGGCGAGTTAATCGGAAGAACTATTTGCGGACATATCTTTTTCATTCTTCTTCTTTTGAACTACAACCCTTTTATTCTCTTTGCCTTTCCTCATCGTATTCTTTACATCATATATACCCCTTGTCAGGATCGTGAGCTTGCTGATTCATGTGCGCACCGGCCGGTGATATTTATATACTATCTCTTTCCATCTCTTGTGTGTCTTCACCACGGAAAGAAGAGGCGTACACTAGCACGTATGACTTTCGCCTTTGATCACAACAGACCGAGCTCGTCGGGTACGATTAAACCGATTGGGTCGACTAGATCAAAATCTTCTCATGATCTGATTACAGCTCCAACTCTCCACTCTCATCGCCCTGACGGCCATCTCATTCTATCCAGAAGTGTTCAAACTTGACGTTTGTGCCGTCTCCTATAGGCGAACAGCCCATCACGCCGACCCAGACCTCTTGGTCCGGTCCGTTAGAGGGAGGAAAGAAAGCGTTGATCTCTCGGATCATCGACCAATTTTGATCGTCGCCGCTGCCGCCGTCATCTGCGGCAGCCACATAGACTCGGACGTGGGATCCTTCTCTATTGACTTTAAATTTCTGAGGCCTCGACGGATTCGAAGATTCATACGGGAGCAGAGACCTGAGAGGTCCCAGAGAAGAAACAAGGAGGTCAAAGAATGTTCCGTACAAGTTTCAGAGACAGCTTCTAGTTCCAATCAAGGTTTATTGAACACGAATGGTGTACGAACCAATCAGAATACGGGTTCGTAACCACTGCCGATTTCCAAGCTTTACTGTTTGTGAACTGAGAGCAAGACGTTGCAGTCAAGTCGAGTTGAGGTTTGATTCGACTCGGAAATCCTCTGCATCGAGAAAGGAGAAGATACAAACTTCGATCCCGGTCTTGATCCATTCTTTATCAGATTGATAGACTATCAAAGCAGCTTGATCACTATTCTCCGTTTCGATTCCAGAAGTGAAAGTGTATGAAAATCCGAATGTGTTTCCAAGCGAGAAGGAACAACACAGAACAGGATTAAGTAAACGTCGAGGTGATCTGACAAGTAGGAAATGCTGATGAGACATATAGACATACTACTATATGAACACCCACTCCATTCCGAATTGAACCCAACCCAGGCGAACGCACGATCAGCCCCGAGCGTTTGGTTCCAACGTAAGCTAACAGGACGAGTTTTCTTCTCAACGAAGGAGCATACCTCATCCACCCAGTTCCCATCCAAGGAGACTCCTACCGACCAGTTGTTTCCTTTCTCAGCAGGAACGATCATCCCCAAGACTGGTCCACTATGTCTCCATTCGGTCGGTGTTCTCCACCAATCACTTTTTCCGTTTGTCTATGCCCGAGATGTTTCCGATTTGAACGGGAACATTGGAGAGATACCGAAAAGACAGGACGGAGTCTCCTTTTCAGCGTAAGCGCATAGGTGCAAGTAGGACGATACGTTTGATGCCGACATACCTTGATGGTGATCGTTGATCCATCAGAGTTGATCTCTGGCGCCTGATCAAACGTTTTGTGCGCGCCGTTCGAGCTAGGAAGAAGCTGGAGCTCGGTGAAAGGAACGTTTACCATGATGTCAGTTGGGTATGAGCGTCACTTTGCAGATGAGATAAAAGAGTGTTGGTCAAGATGAGATGGTAATGGGATGAGATGATGATCGATGGCGTAAGAAATACCAGCCCGGTCACCGGTTAACTAGCGTTGATTCGATACTTGGCATCTCATGATGGGTTACTCTGACCGGCTTTCTAAACTTTATTTATTTGTTTAAAGCTGTATTTTAACATGAGTATCATGAATATAGACTCATCACCGGTCAACATCCGGAACGGTTCGGAACGCGAAGAGAACAAGGGAGATGGAAGCAGTGATTTATATGGGCAATCAGAGAGGTATAGAACGCGGCAGTACGAGATCAAGTGTAAGTGATGAAGTTGGTATAGGTTTTGATACAACGTGAAATAAGTTATGGAAGCAATACAAATGAAGTGACAACAGATCATGCCTTCTTTCTGAAGACCACTTTTAGAGAAGGAAGAAGAAAGACGTCTACCCAAGAAGAGAAGAATGGAGAGAAGGAAAAGGTCTAATAGAAATTCTTCGAACCAATCGGAATGCAGCTAGTTCGATCTGGTCGACGATCCTGTCGCCCACCGACAGTGCAATGGATTCTGAACCAACCGAGCCAAGCTATCCTTCTCGACTGCACCGACCTCCTGTCGTTGTCGGGGTTCTTCCATTCTATCCAGCCAGGAGCTGAACGGATCCCTACTTGTTAGATCCTTCTTGACGGCCGGTTTTGCGTGTTTTGCCGTTCCAAAAAAGATGATCGAGTCCTCCTGAGCTTCTTCGTAATCATAATCGTAGTCGCTGTCATGTTTGACTTGACGACTCTCGATATATTGGAAATGAGTATCAAGAATCACAAGCGGAACATGATCCGAGAGAGAAGGCGACACTGGGGTGTGAATCGACGAGTACGAAGGAGAGGACGAAATTGTCGGCGAGAGTGGATGGGCGTAGATACATGAGCTTGGCAAATGATCACATTCTATCACAGGCGAGTGGGGGAAGTATGATGAAGAGGGCGAGGTGGAGAAGGATGAAGCCTGTTGCGAAAGGTCGACGAGGATCCCATGAAAAGATCAGCTCAGAGTCAGCCGATACATCTCCAGTTGTGCACGGAAAGAAGAAAACGAACCTCATCGACAGCCAGTTCACAGAACTTTTGATTTGGGATCAGTACAGAGTTGACCAGACCAGACGAATGTGATTGTTGATCCTCGCAGTATACAGACTGTCCATGTATGCACACACATATATACACACACCATCCAGAACAAGAGAAACAATACAAGATGAGAGTCAGATAAAGCATCATACTTTGAGAACTGTCCTCTGATCGACCAAGCCAGCCGGACTCGGACTGATACTGACCTCAAGATCTAAGCACGCCGACGATCTTTGAAGAAGCATTGTTGGTCTTTTCAGATGTAAGTTGGCAAGAATGAAAGGATGGGAACGGAGAAAATTCAAAGAGGAAAAGAGAGAAAGACCAGAAAACGTTGATGGGTCAGTTTGTTTAAGAACCCATGGATAGGATGAAAACCCGGGTGTTCCGGTTTCTGTTGGAGCGGAGATTTCGACTTGTTCAAGCAAGTGATGGAATCCCTCGCCCGGTTTACAACGACTCTTTCTAGCCTGGTCAAGCGAGATAACCCCGACGGACGGGAGGAAGTCTCAGAGCCGTGGGATGGATGGATGGATGGATGGGTGGGTATGTCGGTTGCTTGCGCTTAATGGTGTGATCGAGTAGAACTGTAAAACGCCTAGGAACCGGACGCGATTTCCTAATTGGGATATCTCTTGTCTAGCCGATCCGGGCCGAGTACCGATCGGTCTCAATACCGGTCCAGTTGGGTAAAGATCCGACACTAACACATACATAGAGTATTGAAAAGACCAAGATGATGAATATACAGAATACAACGGTGTGATCGTGAGTATGATTGGTGATGACAACAGAAATGCAAGGAAGAAAGAAAGAAAGAGAGAGAGAGAGAAGGCCTGATAAACAAAGAGCGAGAATATACAGTTAAAGGACGACAAGAAACCCGGACGGAGAAAGAGAGAGAAGAAGCGAGAAAGTATTGGACAGATATGTATCTAAAAGGATTTAGCCTCCCCTCTCGACGTGGTCGACCTGATCTGATTTCGTCTCTATGGCCTCGTTCGAGAGTTCAGCTTCTTGTCGGACGTGATGGGTTTGGTGCTCTCCGGTCAAGACATGATTATTCGTGTCGGTCACTTCGGTAGAATCTGATGAAGAGGGATGATGGATTTAGCAAAAGTTCAAACGAAAGAAACAAGAAAATACTATTGGTCTCAGCCTGATCCGCGTTCTTGTCCCTCATAAGCTCATGTCTCTTCGGACATACCTTTGACTTTGCCTTCGCCCTCAAACAAGAAACTCGTCTCTTCGAGTGTTAGGTGTTTAGTCTCGATGACATAAAAGTAAATAAACACCACTTCGACCGCGAGCCAGATAAGGTAGACCTTTCGGATGTTTGGAACCCAAGGAAATTCCAGCCAGATCAGTAGTGACCGATATGCATGTACGAGAAGAAAGTGAGAGTACGGAGAATAGGCATACGATGTAGTACTTCCATCCAATTTTGTCTAATGCGATTGGGTTAACATATTGGTTAAACACGAGCGAGATGGAGACACCCAGTTGCTGAAACAGAGGAAGGAAGGAACAAATCAGTGAGTCTTCGCATTCCAAGGACCGGAGAGAAAGAATAAGAAGAAAACCACTAGACTGACCGTAATGGTCAACATCTTTGCACGCCATTTGAAAGGGGTAATTTCCACGGTGTAGGCCAACAGGAGCGGGGTATAGGCAATATCGTAGAAAAAGTAGTAGATGTAGATGAACGCAAGGATAGCATAGGCCGCAGAATGATTGTTAATATTCCTTGCGACGATACCTTCGCATGTCGTCCAGAACTACACGCACACCGAAAGGTGAAAGGGATCGAAAGACAACGAACCAGAGAGAGGCTTGGCTTAGTCAAATATTGACACAACGATAGAGAGTCGCAAGACGATCAAATCCACTCACAATCCATGTAATAAACATTCCGATGGTCGATACAAGAAATAGTGTCCTCCGACCAATCTTGTCTACGTAGAATGAAGCACCAACAGCAACGGCCAGATTAAAGAGTTGCCTATGTGCATTTTCAAAGCAAACACAAGAAAAAATATCGGCCAGCCCGGATTAGCTCAATGAACGACAACGATCTGTGTTCAACAACGCTGAGATAAACACGACGCACAGAATCCCGTTGTAGAGCGCTGACGTAGTGAGAAACAAGCTCGTCGGATAGATAAGAATACGTGCGTCACAATCGGAGCGGAAACAACCAGAAGAGACATACATTGGATATTTTGCGAAGTGATACCAACATTTTCTAGCACGTTCGTCAAATAATAGCTAACCTGTAGAAGAATCATCAGCACAGAAAGCAGGATGAGTTTGACGACATGGAGAAAAGACAAGAGAAACAAGTACAGAGCAAATTGAAGAATCGGAAAACTGACCAGACCGTTTCCACTATAGGTTCAGAAATTGTTTTACGGAAGGCAGATAGGGGGAAGGAAAAGACAATCAACCGCCTGAACCTTGTCATCGCATGGTCATTGAGGCAGGCACAACTTACCTCCATTGGGAGAAGAATCCGATGGCGACCTGTGTATGTATGCGCGCACGCTCAAGCAGGTATGAGTACCAAGCAAAGAGTAAGGGAAAAGAGGGGAACAAGACTACTCGATAAGAAGAAGAACATGACGTACAACGATCCGAAGTCGCTTTCGGTTGCCCTTGGTGGCAAATAAGCTTGCCCAGCTAGTGCTATTCTGCTTCTCAAGCTCCAGAGACTGCGAGATCTCGGCCATCTCGAACTCGACCAGCGGATTCTGCTCATCGTTATCTTCGGTGTGGTACCGAGCCAAAATCCGCAGAGCTTCGACATGTCGGCCTTTCGAGACAAGCCATCGGGGGCTCTCGGGAACGAAATAAATCAGGCAGACTTGAATGATGGACGGAGTGGCCTGAAGGATGGAGGGGATTCGCCAGGACATCGAGTTTTTGATCCGGAACGTTCCGAATGTCGTCCTATGTCGAGAGGAGATAAAGAAGGAGATACGGGCAGAGATAGAGACAGAAGGGTGAGCGAACGCAGCGAGCGAATGGTATGTGATAAAGATCAGTGAACGAACCAAGCGGCTATGATACTACCAGAGTACCAAAGAGAGTTATAAAGCGACGTCATAGCCGCCCTTTGTGTTGGGTAGGCAAGTTCTAAATCGAGAACGGTCACAGACAACCTTAAGAAAATGACTCTCTGAACGACTCTGAGCTGGGCAAGGATGGAGGAATGTATCTACCAGCAATCAAGATAGGCGAAGAGTTCGTTGCGAAAGTCAAGCCAAGACCGATTATTGCTCTGGAGATGATGAATACGCTGATAGTTTGCTAGGTTTTCCGTGTAGAGAAGGGTACGATATTAGCTCTTCCTTTGAATGGGCTATACGAGAAGTTAGAGAAGGGGAGGAAAAGCGGGAAAAAATAACCCCACAGATGTAGCCTGAACCACACTGAACAAATTTTTAGAGATATGTGTTAGATATCGAGTCTTGCAAACGAAATTAAAACTTGAGAGAAAGGATTGATCAAGACACCTACGCTCCAACCAACATTATGATCGCTGTAGATTCAACAGAGTGAAACAAAGTTCGAGGAAGTGAATAAATCGGGGTCTGGATCGACGAGTAGAGTGAATGATCGGCGACTTACATCCCACTAATATTCCTACTCGTCTCCCGCAGCGGTCGGTCTGTTGTGTTTAAGGACGGAAAGACAATGAGTGATGCAAGAATATAGAGAGTTAATGGAATAAAGCACTCCTAGTCGGGACTTACCACCATAGGAGCGAACGGGAGGCCGACAATACTCCCGATATTCTGCACGGCATTCAACAGGCCCAACGTTCCTCCATGGGGACTGTATCAAAGTGTTTGGTAAGAAAATATTCTACTTGTCAAGTCTGATTGCCTCGAGACTGCCTGCATGCGGGAACAGAAGACACTGACTTGTTAAACTTGTTTTTCCAATTGGTCAGTACTTGCAGCCCGTTCATCATCGAGCCGTCGTAGCCACTTTTGAAAGAAGAGGAGGACAAGAATGAGTCAGGTTGAGCCAGAATGTTACATCATGAATCTGTTGAACCTAAAACATCACTCACTTCGTAGATGCCGTGATGAGAGCGACGAGGAGAAGAAGGTTTATCGCTCTGATCCCTAGGAGCGAAATAAGCACGGAAAGAGATAAGAGTGTCGGCAAAAACTACGGGTATAGGCGTCATACATATATGTGATAACTGGGGAAGAGAAACAGAGCCAAGCATGTGGGTGCCACATACCAGAATGTCGGTACCATCTTCCTCTATAAACAAAAGGCTACCAACCGAGGGAGAAAACGAACAGAAACCTTTCAATGAACGAGAACTAGAATGATAACTATGAATCATAATCTCACCTCGAGCTCTGAGGGAAAGACATTCTTAGGGGCGGCATCGGCCGCTACTGTATGAGGCATACACGATGTATCGTATGTTGCTTACTGCCAATATAGCTCTAGCCGCTGAAAAAGAACAACCTGGGCTGGTGATGGCCAATGCGTGGTCTTGGAAGACTTGGGTGCACTCAGACCACAAACCACCAAGATCCCATGGGTCATGCATGGGTCACGTGATCGCATTGAGGAGCCAGCCTCAACTTCAGCGTCAGAGACGGCAGTGTCAGATCCCGACATCCTTTCCTATGATCCTTCTCCCAGTGAAGCGCTAGGTGCAGCATGTTGCGCGACGCATTCTTATCTCTGTTCCACTAAGTCTGAGAGCAAGCATATACAATGATAAGAGATTGACACATCATTCTGAAGCATACAACACATCCGACTTACTCGACAGACGCTTCGACACTCTTTCAACACCCACAACTTATTCCTTCCCAAGAACTCGCCATGGCACTCCGAACGCATCCACGATGTTCGAAACTCTCTGACTTTACGAACTAGCAGCGGAGAGGCCCCTAGCTTCGCAATCATCATCGTTATTGTTGGGCTAGCCGCATGTCCTCGAGAAGTCGATGAGAACGCGCCGTCACCGAACGCTAGGAAGAAGTCTGAACATATACATAGACAAACGACTTAGATAGGTAACGACCTCGTGCCTGAACAAATTCAGATATAAAAATTCATATAATCTGCTTAAGTAATCGACACGGACCTCCACCAAATCCCACCAACCAACAGGCCGACAAATGCTGTAGTTTCTTTTACCCTCGTTCTTTCCTTCAGACACCATCCACTCCAGTGACCTTAGCTATCCTATACTCTCTCTCTCTCTCTCTCGTTCCATCATGTTTGCTAGATCCATTCAAAGGGCCCTTGTGAGTTTACTATGTTCTTTTCATTGCGTTTTATATTCAATGATCTAGTACACTTCTTTCTCTTAGGATTGGGGTTCATCTTGCTTCGTTTCTTTTACTCACTTGCGTCTCTCTACTCCGTATGAATCCCTTCGTCCATCATGCTGTCTCCCTGTTGAGTAACAGGCTCCCAGATCATTCCCTCTGCTTCGCACACCGAACTCTACTCTTGGCTTCCTTGCCCACCAGCGATCTCTGTCTCAGCAGGCTCGATCGGCCATCGATGATGTACGTCTGGGTTCATTCTTCCTTCTACTTCGTCAGCCTATTCTTCTGAGAAGAAAAGATGTGGTATCCAAAGTTTGTTTGGCTGATAAGTCGTCCATTGGCTCTTTTCTATAGGCCGTCGCATCGAATCCTTTGGTAGTCTTCATGAAGGGTACTCCTGCTCAGCCGATGTGTGGTTTCTCCAGAGCCGTCATTCAGATTCTCGATGTACACGGCGTCGAGCCCGATAAGCTCAAGACGTACAACTGCCTGGATGACGCTGAGCTCAGGGAGGGAATCAAAGAGTACTCGTGAGTCTTTCATTTTTATTCTCTGTCTCCTCTTGCATCTGCATATACCTCTCTAGAACATGCACTCGAGTCAAGTAGCTTGTGGCTGCCTGTTAGAAAGACAAAGAAGGAACCTATGTGGGATGATGCATCGTGTCGGTCATTGGTCAATCATACCTACCCGCCTGTCAGCCTTCGTCCAATCGTATCAATTATGCTCCTTCCTGCCCCTCTCTATGCTTCCTGCATCTGTTATACATTTCTCAGGTTGTACATCCTAGAGATTTTAGACCTTGACCCCCTTTCGTACTTCTCTTTCCAACTTGCTTGTACAGTGAGTGGCCGACGATTCCCCAGGTGTACCTCAAAGGAGAGTTCCTCGGCGGATGCGATATTCTCCTTGGAATGCACTCTTCAGGGGAACTCGAAGAGCTTCTCATCAAGGAAGATATTATTCCTGCTGTCCTTCCCACCCCGACGAAGGAGGGAGAGAGCTCGTCATAATTACAAACTAAAATTCCTCTTCTCTTATGCCTTGCCAAGCGAGTGCTTGCCTTCCCCTCCCCTCTACCAATTTTATAAATCAATATACTATCGAAATGTATTCGCTCATGACTTCTCAGTCTTGTTCTCTTGTTTCGAGTGCACATCATATTTGTATCAACCAGGAGGGCCTAGAAAAGGAGGTTCGAAACCTCATGTATGTCAGGGAATAGGGCGTGCTTGATAGAAAATGGAAGACACGAAAGAGGCAACAAAAGAAAGAACATGAATGAAAGTGCAAAGACGCAAGTCGATCGAAAAGTTGTACAACTGGATGGGACGGTATAGATGGAACAGAGTTCTTTCGTTCGCTAGAGATACAGCCTGGAGGATAAGGTAGAAAACATTTTGTTTAAAGTTATTAGGGTCAGAAGTGAAGCAAAGGCCGAGCGCACGAATTGACAAGAAAGAGAAAAAGACGCACGAAGGGTTGAATACGACAGAGTTTGGTCGTTCCAGAAGCTCCAAACTCTTCATGAACTTGTCCTCCAATTCGGTGTTTCCGATCGCCTTTGCCGCCTGAGCCATCTGCCTCAGCAACTCTTGCAACCTCCTGAAAGCTCTGATCAGCGAGCCTTCGAACACATCCGTCATCTTGCAGATCTCGGAGAACTTTGAACCCCGACACCACATCAGAACACAGTCCATCAGTTCGACCTTGAACTGTTGGACGTATTCCTCTTCTACCAGAGGTAGCTTGCATTCCCGGCACACTTTCGCAATTCGTCGGGCGTTCTCTTGCATCACTCGAAGAGGAGCCGCCAACTCTTCTTTCAGCTTTGTTTGTTGAGTCGACTGTAGCATGCGAAGAAGCGATCGAAGTAGGTTCAGTACGAGGGCGAAGGAAAGGGAACTCTGCGATGCACTCGATAAAAAAAGACTCACCTTTTCTTGGAAGACAAAGCAAGAGAGTAAAGCAGCACAATGCTCTGGCTCCAAGGTATTGAATACACCACCAAACATCATTTCTGTCAACAACAGTTCGTCTCCTGTAGAGATCTCACAGGCCACCCTTCCTTTCATCTCGATCACATCGTCGGCCGTGGTGAAACCCAACCGACGAAGAACTCGTTTTCGGCACTTGAGCTCATCCAATTGAAGCACATTGTGAACCGCCGAGATTTTTTTCTTCAGCGCCCGGATCGAAGCCGTCCTGGCAAGTTTCTCGGTATATTGAGCGTATAACTCCGGAAGCTTGGCGGAATTATGGAGCTCTGAAGAGGTCATCAACTTTTCAAGCGTTCGGATCTTCTTCACGAGCGACTTGAACGCTTCGTCCTTAATTCCCATGTTTTCCACAGGATCCAGCAAAGCAATTCCCTCAGGGAACCGTTTCTTGACTTCGCCCAAAGCTTTCATCACGTTTTGTCTACCTTCGACCGGCCTCAAATCTTTCGGCATAAACACTCGAATGTGACTCAGGCTCGAGATCGTAGACAGCAATACCGGCACCACCAAAGGTTCTCCCTTCTCTCCGGGCGGACAGGGCAATATGCGGGTTCCTCCAGAGCTTCGATCCTTAGAAACAACCGAGCCGATCGCACAGTTCAATAAGACGTCCACAATGTAGTGCGACTGAGGCGTATCCGCCACGTCGGGCGCGGGTTCCTTGCCCTTCGGGGTTTGTCTCTTTGAAAAGTTGACAACGATTCCCCAACCAAAATCAACGTCGTCGTGCCGAACAGTCACGAGTCTCCCGGCCTGTAGGAAAGGTAACGAGTACGTCGGGTGAGTGATCACGTCCTTGAAGTCCTTGCCCAGATCTTCCAGTTGTTTCTTTCGGTCGTGATACTCTGCTATCGATTCTTCATCTGGAATGACCATTGCCTCCCGTTCTTCTTCCGCCACTCGGAGCTCTTAAGAAAAGAACATCGTAATGAAGAAGACATGGAAATATAGAGAGGAAGACAGACATTTTCAGTCACTTTGGCAGAGACAGAGAAGAGATGAGGATCATTTGACAAAGAGAGAAAGACTCACCTTCCTCCAACCGAGGAACACTCTGAGTGTTCTGAAACTGGAAGAAACATCTCTCCAGCATAAATTCGGGACTAATTCCCTCAACTCGAAGCAGGTTCAAGATCATGTTGTAGCCTAGGTGGAAGGCCGAATCCAATCGATCACTCAACCCTTTCACCATCGTCTTTGCATCTTCCGGCTCGAGCTTTTCATCAACCATCATCACTACAATTCCTCGTTCGTCTAACCCTCGTCGACCAGCTCGACCACTCATCTGGATGTATTCTCCCGAAGAAAGCGTTCGGAACTCTTTTCCATCAAACTTTCGAACAGAATTGAACACCACCGTCTTGGCCGGCATGTTCAATCCGATAGAGAACGTCTCAGTGGCGAAGAGAACTTTGATGAGACCTTCCTGGAAGAGAATCTCAATGACCTCCTTCAGAATAGGAAGAAGACCTCCGTGATGAATTCCAATTCCTCGCTTAAGCAAAGGTAATAATGACTGGATTTGAGGCAGCTCCCTGTCATCCTCTGAGAGCGCGTTTATAGCGTTCTCAAACACAGACTGCACAAGCGATCGCTCATCCTCCGTGTTAAACTCGAGCTTTGACATCTGAAGCGCCAGACCTTCACACTCTCGCTTCGAGAAAGCGAACACAATGACTGGGTTCAAGTTCTTGACCATGATCATCTTGACAATCTTGTAAATGTCGGAAACACCTAACCATTTCAACAAAGATGTTTACATATGTCAGTATCCTTTGTGTCGCACAAAACAACAGGAAAGTGCAATCGTACACACCTCCTTTCTGGGGACCCTTCTTCGTCTTGCCTTTCCTGCCCTTTCCACCATTCGGGTTGGCCGGATCTTCACCCTCGGTGATAGCAAGACCGCCCATAGCTTTTCCGAAATTATCTTCTCTAAATTGACTCTTCTCATCCACTACAAGGTAGATTCCATCTCCACCAGATGGGAACAGGTAATGCTGGAGCGGCGTCGGTCGGAAATCAGTGTAGACGACATGGCATGGCTGATGATGTGTCTTAGCAATCCATTCTGCAAATTCGAGCGAGTTGGGAATTGTTGCCGAGAGGAAGACAAAGTGAACTGTAGGAGGCAAGAGAATGATGGTTTCCTCCCAGACGACTCCTCGTTCTAAACGAAACAAACAATACGTCAATAGGGATGACGATCAGCAGCCTGATTGAGGCTATTGAGGTTCACGAAAAGGATCGAACAGACCTTTGTCACGCATGTAGTGGATCTCGTCGTAAATGACCCAAGACACCTCTCGCATGATCTCAGAACCTCGGTAGAGCATCGATCGAAGAATCTGTTTCAAAAAGTGTGAGCGACAGCAGTATGTGAATGAATGGACATTTCAAGACATAAAGAACGCCCTGAAGAGGACACACACCTCAGTAGTCATAACCAGACATGAGGCTGTCGGATTAATTGTCACATCTCCAGTCATCAGCCCGACGTCTCCAAAATCGGCTAGAATATCTCTATACTTTTGATTAGAAAGAGCCTTGATTGGACTAGTGTAAATGACTCGCTCCTTTCTACCAAGGCACTGGGCGATTGCGTACTCGGCAACCACTGTCTTTCCGGCGGATGTATGTGCGGAAACAAGCACGGATTCTCCTCGCTCGATTGAGGCGACTGAAACCTTCTGGAAAGGATCAAGCTCGAATGGATAGGATCTTGCCGGCGGGTTGGCCGGGACGTGTTGTGAAATCGGTACGTATGGGTAGGACGGGGGAATAGCTACTCTGTGTCTAACTTGATGGGTGAGCTTTATTCCACCATCTGGGCCGGCAGAAGCATCGCCAGATGAGGTTGCCGGACCCTCGAGTCCACCAGTAGTTGGCTTGAGCTCTCGCTCGGCCTCTTGCTCGAATTCGTCTGCGACCACAGGTACGATCACCTGGTCATCGGCTTGGGCGGTAGATGAGGCTAGTTGAGACGCCTTGGCTAGAGCCTCCTTCTCCTTATGCTCCTCCTTATCCATTGCCTTTGTCTCGTCTTCGTCATTGTCAGGAGTGACTCGAGTCTTCTTGGCAGGAGACTCTTCGACATCGGACACGTCGTCCAACTTCGCTACAGGAGAGGGAGCAGTCGAAATGGAGGATTCCTGAGGTTTCCTCTCTTTCTTGCGTTTCTTTCGCTCAGCCTTATCAGTCTTGGATCCCCCTGCAGAGGGAAGGAAAGAGAATAGCTGGTCGTTATCCATATGGATCCCTATTGTAATGTTCTCTCTAACGAGAGGAGAGAAACGGTTGGGAAAGAAAGAGAAGAGGAGTATAAGTAAGAACAAGAAATATTGGATGAAATTTGGCTATGGTTCAAATTGTAATTAGATGCTTACCTAATGCTCTCGTACATGGCCGGGGTTCAAGCAGGCACGAGCGCAGCTTTCAGGAACACCGAAATCGTCCTAGTTCCTTCATCTCCTGTTCCTGGGTTCTCAAGGTTCTCTTCCTGGATTCTCCTCTGTCCTCCATCTGTTCTTTCCCCCCTTGAAGGGATCTTCCCTCTCCCTGCTTCTATCCATCATGCCGTTAACAACGGCCAGGAGGATCTCATACGTGATCCCGCCTCCCCATTCGTTGCCGCCTTATCTCAGCTTGCCCTCATCCACCCATCCTCGAAATGGGTCCCCTCATCCTATCCTTCTTCCTCTGTCCGAATCAGGCATATCAACATCCCTATCGTCTTCCTATTCCTTTCGGTCTTTGACATCCGATATTGTGTCTCATCCTCAGCACCATCTTGGGATCTCAGCACTAGCACTTGATACGTCAACTCAACTCAGTGGAAAAGACGCTCCAGAGGGTATCCTATATACAGGAGGAAGGGACGGTCTGGTTGCTAGTTGGGAACTTGGCGCTGAAATGAGAAAGAAACGGTCGGATGGAGGGAACGAAGAAAACGTCAGATGGTTTGAGATCGCTGATGACGATTGGGAAGATGACGAGGAAGACGAGACGAGTCATCTGTCCAACATTGAAAATATTGAGGAAGCCGACGAGGATACCAGATGGAAGCGAATGCCTTGGGAAGATCGATGGGAGGCTCACGTCGATGAGGATGGCTTTAGTGTTAGTACAGGCTCATCTGTAATGTCCTGTGACATCTTATGCCCACCTTCCAGATGTGTGTTGCTAATCTTCCGGATATGTATCTGAAACCACTTAGAAAACCCCGGAGGCTACATTCCGACAGTGCATGCAGTACCATGTAAGTAATTACTGCAGCTTTCTCTTTCGAGTCCAAAAATCTAACCTGTCTTCGTTAACTTCTTTTAGACGGACTGGGTCAACGATATCCTCCTCTGCAACCTAAACCAAACTTGTAAGCATGATGTTTGGTGCTCACATATCACGTTTGGCACCTCATTCTTTGTCAATTGTCTCTTTTCTCCTTATATATAAAGTGATCTCCGCCTCATCCGATCGAACGATTCGAGCATGGTCACCACATATCTCGACCGCAGATCATCAGCAAGCTCCTACAATCATCGGCACTCATACTGACTATGTTCACTCGCTCACACATTCAAAACACAACGCCTGGGTTGCTTCTGGCGGATTTGACCGACAAATCAAGCTATGGGACATTTCCCAAGGCTCTTCTCATGCATCAACCTCATTCACGCCAGGCGCCGCCAAAGCACCCGAACCTATCATAGTACTCGGGAGCGGAATTACTGGGGAAGAACAGATCACGAGTGTGTATAGCTTGGAGACCAATCCGAGTGGTGGTTTGATTGTTAGCGGAGGACCGGACGGAGTCGTCCGGATGTGGGATCCCAGGACTGGCGGAAGACAGATCGGTCAGTTGATGGGCCACACCGAAAATGTTCGGGCTCTTCGTCTGAGTGAAGATGGGAAATTTGTAAGGGTTTTCTTCCTCTTGAATCTCAAGATTATGCGCGTTCCGAATTATAACAATCGTCCATCTGGCTTGCTTTCCTAAGCTCCTTTCCGGATCCTCGGATACCACGGTTAAACTATGGTCAATTTCATCTCAAAGAGCAATTCATACTTTCACTCATCATTCTGCCAGTATCACCGCGCTCTTCACTTCACATCCCAACCTTGAACGGTTTTATACTGGAGATCTCTCTGGACATGTGTCAGTGGTCGATCTCCAGCGATGCTCCGACATTTCAGATGGAGAGTGTGTCTCGCTCCTTCAAGAAGGCGTTTCTTCGAAAACATCTGCATCCTCGGTTTCTAAAGACGATAAACCAAAAAACCCGTTGGCCAACAGGGGTAGTGTTGCGATCAACAAGATCGTTGCGCTGGATGATCAATATGTATGGACGGCCACCGCAAGTTCAACAGTAAACATGTGGAAGGATGTTGGCCGTCGAATCAGACGGAATCCAGTATTCCGGTCTGCCGACGATGTGGACGATCAGTCTAGCTCAGCACATTCATCGACCGACGGAGTCTTAGTTGGCCATCATGAACAAGACGAAGAGGAAGAAAATTGGGAGGCTGCGAAGGAACAGAGAGAACAACTATTGGTCGATGAGTTCAAAATGCCTACTAGAACGTTTACGCCCCCTGGCAGCGAGAAGAATTCACCACGAAACTCATGGCATACTGGGTCGATCGGGTCAAGTCTGCCACTGCCTGCGTCTCCTTCGCAGCTTCTGACGGCTGATTCTAGCTCATCCCTCTCTAACAAGTCATCCATTCTCAAACCTACACAAGTGAGAACCCTCTCTGGTGCTACGCTAAAACGAGGCCCATCAGATCCGCCATCCATCGAACCGTCTTCTTCAGGATTCTCTACCATATTCGGTCATCGGGTTCTTCAGACTCAGCCAGAGGAGCCTGAACCGACCAAGTCGCTTTGCGATGGAGTTCCTTATGAAAGCTTGATTAGCCTCGCCCCATTAAATGACCCCTATAGTTTCATGTCTCCTCATCACCATCATCATCACCATCATCAAACAACCTCCGATCAGATCACGCACTTCTCTACGGCCTCCATTCTGTCTTTACCTTCTCGAGCCAAGCCTCAACTTAATTCGTCCACTGTCGCCACTGAAGTCTCTAATGTATCTCCCTCAAATACTACCAAAGGCGATTTACCTTCTATGCGTCCCATCCCGACTATGCCAAACCTTAACCTTCCTAATTCCGATATGGACATCACTCCTGAACGCGAAACAGGGGCGAGATTCAATCTACCCTTGAGCAGAGATGCAGAAAAAGAAGCTAAATCAAAGTACCTCCAGAGAGAGCTTCTGGTTGATGCTGTAACTTTCAATCAGGACGGTCCTTCAGGAGCGATCTACGGGAAGCACGGTCTGGTAAGGAGTTTGATGTTCAACGATAGACAACATGTGGTCACTTGTGATACGGCCGGAGGTTTGTTCATGTTTTTCTGCGTTGCAAATTGAAGGCATTTGTGTGGGTTCAATTCTCACTGACACCGTGAAACCTTGGAATCTGATTAACAGTCATAGCTGTTTGGGACATTGTGTTCGGTCAATGTATCGGCTTGATCGATTCCTCTGCCGTTGTCGAGGCTTATAAGTCGACGTCGACGACTTCAAAGTTGATCACCCCTCGTGACGCTTTAGAACTAGTAAAGGAGCGTATGGAGGGAGAGGCGGTAGTTCCGACGTGGTGTTCGGTAGACACTAAGATCGGTGGGCTCACGGTCTCATTAGAGAAAGGCAGATGTTTCGACGCAGAGGTCCATCTGGATGAATTGACGCTGCGAGGGTTGCAGGGCGAATACAAGGACGATCAGAGAGGTATGTACTCTCATCTTTCGTGACTACCATCAAACTTTGAGCGAGTGAATGTGCTGACTTACAACTCTACATTTATTGTAGTCTCTCTGGGTAAACTTCTTTTGGCCAATTTATTTGAAGGTAAGAGCTTTGTTTATTCTACGTACAATCTTTGAATTATCAGAGCCATTTCAACTTACAAGGACACTTCTACAGGCTTTGTTAGGGCCGAGACATCACGACATCAGCATCTGTTGAGCGAGAAACAGCCTGGATTAACCAAGAGAAGTACCCAAACCCCTCCTACTTATATCCCTCTTAGTTCCATGGTAACGGGCTTTCAACCTACTAGCCAGCCGCCAACGCCCGGTGGAATGGGGGCTTTGTCAGCACTGGTGACTCCAGCAATAACGGCTGCGTTGGCGCCGACCGATGACTTCTTCAGTTTAAACATCAAGAAAGATTACTTCCCAAAGATGACCTCCCCTACTGTTAGTCATCAGCCACTTGAGCTTCCAACAACAACGACTGCTTCTGTGGATGTGCCGATGAGTCCTGGTGCAATCCAGACTCCGGGAGGAAGTTTTATGGGGAAGTTAAAAGGGTTTGGAAAGAACAAGAAATCGGCGGCGGGAACAACACCAGCTCTCCCTGTAGCGGAGATATCGGAGGAGGAGTTGAAAAGACTCCAAGATGAAGCCAAGGTTTGTTTGGCTGGTTCTTGCCTCTTTTCAAAATGCAATAATGAGGCGATGGGCTGTGAACTCATGTGGTTCGGCTTTACCTTTGTGTTGTAGTATGGGAAATTAGCTCCGATGGATATGGAGCAGAAACGACTTCTTGACCAACTATTTTCTAACCCATTAAACCCACCTAAACCAAAGGAGGTCCCTCCGATCCCATCCCTCTTGGATATGGCAATCGTCATCGATGAAGAGTCGAGGGATGCTGGAGCGTGGGCAGTAACATATCGAGGGTCGGTCGCTTACGCTCCTCATGAGGTTGATACACTAGAGATGGCACTCCCAAGCTGGGTACTAGAGTATCTATTAGCAGGGCGAGTTCCTGCAAAGGAAACGGTCAAGCTAAGCTTTGTGCTAGAACCATATAAGTCCGGACCAGGCGCCATGGCGGAAATGCCTAACGGGTGAGTTTAAATCAAAGCTGTGAAGATGGTAATTCACTCATGACAATTGATATCATCATATGCTCTTAACACGTGTTTGCTGCAGAAATTCTCGCTTAACCGCCAACCGTGCGCTCCGAGTTCGGAAGATTTGTGCCTATGTAAGCTCTGGAACGCCTCACCTCTGTGTTTTTCAATAAATCATCGCTGAATTATTCTGGCTCAACAAAACAAAACAGATTCTCGATCGCTTAGGAATGGGTCCGCCAATTTCTCGTCGACCTTCCTTCTCTACGCCACATGGTTCTCCTAAATCACATGCGGCCTCTCTGCCATCCATTCCTCATCCTTCTGCTGGTTTGCCAGTAGATAATGAGCTTTTCCAGAACCCACGACCCATCCGACCAGAAGATGTGGTGGAACTCTTATGCAACGGCTTGGTGTTGCCGAGTAATATGACTCTCGCAGCGGTGAAGCACTTTGTGTGGCGCCAAGGTGGAGACGTGGTATTGTCTTATCGACTCAAGTCCAAATTTGAAGATGCTCAGTTCGAGGAGATCAACACGCAGATTGAATGATAGAGGCCGTAGCCAATTGCTGGCTGCCAGTGCTACCCGTTGTTACTTCGACTATCGAAATCATTCGTTTAACTTACCATAGATTGATAGGAATGGTCTTTCCGGATTCATTAAATAGTATGACTTGGTGAAATGTGATATTGTTGAACAACAGAGGATAGAGAAGAAGCTGCAATATATGACGTGCAACAGTCGGAAGAAACATAAAGAGGTAAGACAAGATAATGCAATTAAACTGATCAACAAGGTGGATTGAAAACGAAACAGAACCGAGACTCAATAAGAAAGCACCCAAAAAAGTATCAAAGTGGAAGGGAACAAGGAAAG
>MVAH01000143.1:0-49973 GCA_014825575.1 Phaffia australis
GTGTGTGTGTGTGTGTGTGTGTGTGTGTGTGTGTGCGTGTGTTTTGGGTCTTTTTCTTCTTCCCCTTCAACCTTCTCGTAGCGAGGTTCGTTCTTTTTTCTCTTCCTATACTTCTGCACCCTTCCTTCTCATCCTTGGTTCTCATTCTTTACTCTACAGAAACCCCGAACTACTGTCGGCTGGAAGGTTCGTTCAATCGTTTCATCTCTCACACTTGACATCTGCTCAACTTTTGCTGCCTTGTCGTCTTTTCTCGTCTTTTTCAGGGACTCATCAAGTAAAAGATTTCCACCCTTCGATCTTTTCTTCTTTGCTTAAGAAATCGAACTGACTCTCTCAAACATCCTCTTTCGACCCATTTAATCTTATCTCGTCTTGCATTCACATGTTCAGTGACCCAGATCTTGACAACTCTTTCAAGGCGCGTCCCAATCGTTTTCCCATATGCTCTCTCCTCTGTCTCTCGCGCTCTGTCCGTTCGTCTCACTTATCTTCAACATCTCTCTTTCCCGTTCCTATATACCTACCCACACACAGATCAACAAGGGTCTCCGCATAGCCAGACAGCTTCTCATCGATATCCTCTCCCTCAACGTCGCCGTCGGTTGCGAGCTCTTGGATACCATCTCGTTAGTCTCTCTCGATGTTAACTCCTTGGTGTGTGTGTGTGTGTGTGTAGGCCCGCGTCTGACATGTTCTCCTTGATCTTGATATAACTCTAGACCACAGTACATTGCTGACCTCGTCTCCTGGGGTGCGATTGGTGCGCGAACGACCGAATCTCAGCTTCACCGGTTTGCCCTCTTCTTTTCTTTCTTTTTCATTCTTCTCTCCTGTTCCTTTACTCATTTCAAGTCATGACCTGCTTGATCGTAACATGTAGAGAGCTTGCTAGTGGTGTTTCCTTCCCCATCGGTTTGTTTCTTTCCTTCCTTTGTCCATTCTATCATCTCTTCTTGTTGTCGTTCCTCCAATATCCTAATACAACCCTGTCCATCACTTTCTGCCTTCACTACAGGTTTCAAGAACGGAACGGACGGAAGTATCAGCGTCGCTGTGGATGCCATGCGTTCATCTTCCGCCCCACACGCCTTCCTTGGTATCAACTCTCAAGGTCGGTCTTGAATTCGCTGACTGTGTTGTATTTCTGAAAGCATGCGTCTCATCTTTTCTTTTCTCGCCCGCTTTCTCTAGGTCTGGCTGCCATCGTTCGAACGTCCGGAAATAAGGTAGGCCCGTGTTGACGATTGTTTGCCTTCCCACTCACCCTCCACTCAATTCTAGTATTGTATTGACCTTCCATCCCACACCCACTCAGGACGTCCACGTGATCCTCCGAGGAGGAACCTCCGGCCCAAACTACGCTTCAGAGCACGTCCAGAAAGCAGCGGCGTTCATGTCAAAAGCCCGGCCGGATACGAAGCCTTCCGTGATGGTCGATGCTTCCCACGGAAACTCCTCAAAAGACTACAAGAGGCAGCCTGTGGTGAGTGATCTCGTTCGCCCCTCTTCTCTCCCTCTTCATTTGCTCACTCTTCATGTTGCCCTTTCATCTTGCCTTTTCACCTGGATAAAATATCAACGAATAAAAAAAAACTTCAGGTTGTCGCTGACATCTGCGAGCAACTCCGGAATGGAGACGACTCGATCACAGGTGTCATGTTCGAGTCCAACTTGAACGAAGGAAGACAGGATATTCCAAAGGTCGGTCACCCGGCCTACGGTATCTCTGTCACGGATGCCTGTGTCAACTGGGAGACCACGTGAGTTGCTCTGTGTTTCTACCATCTTCACTTCTCTCTCTCTATCCGATCTGGTAACGACAATATTGATCACCACGATCACGATCACGACAACGGGCTAACGGTTGATGTTTGATTCTCTTTCGGGATATGATACAGTGTCGACATGCTCAACCAGCTCAACGAAGTCAGACTCTTTGTTTTACCTTGCCTCGACTCATTGAAGCAAATATATCTGACCTCACTCTCTCTTCATTTCTTTTTTCGGTTCTTCCTTGATTCAGGCTTCGCTCGCCCGGGCGGCTCTCACACAGTCAAAGGCCAAGACTCTGGCTTGAATGTGAAAGAAAGAACGAAAGAAAGAAAAATGAAAGAAAAAGAAAGAGAAGAAAAAAGAAGCGTGCGCACGCATGAAGAAGAAGAAAAGGAAGGATCTCATCTTCCACCCTAACTTTCTATCTATCACCCATCCTGTTTTATGTTTATTCAATTTCGATTCTTGCCCGCTTGATTTCATATCGTCGTACTTGTAGGGTCGAAGGAAAGAAAGAAAGAGAAATCGATAGAAAGAGATTTGTTTTTCATTCGTTCGAACCTCCCTTGTCTTTTTCTTTAATATAAAATTTAAAAAAGGCACAGAAGAACATATTGGATCGAGTTATGAGCGATTCCCTCCCCATCATCCCTCACATACACACGCACACGAACATATACGCAATATAGAGAAGCCATCAAGAAAGTATCGACGCCAAGAGATCTTTCCGCGAAAACTCGTCCCACTCTCGTAAGCGAGGATGCGAACGGACGGTCTTCTGGACGATCACCTTCAAGATATTCCTTATTTTCCTGTCCTTGTCGCTCTCTCGTTCTTCGCACCCGTGCCCGGTGTTGCCCTCTGCGAGAGTCACGGTCTGACCCATCCGCGCCGCCTGGAAAGACCGGGCAAATGAAGCAGAGAGCATAGAGAGATCGGTCAGAGGAGGGAGTCGGAGCGAAGCGACGTACATCGCCAGACCAGGTGATATCTTCCACCCAGAGTTTTCTCTCTGGCCCGCTGAGATTGGGCTACAGGCAGATTGGCAGTATTCTCTCGGTCCGTACCCTTCGCCCACAGAGGAAGAAGAGGAGGAAGAGGGAAAGACTGAAAGGGAGGTCTCTCGGATCTTGAGCAGTGTACCATAAACAGCTGACGCTCTGATCAACGTCTGTCTTCCCTCGATGCCTCCTTCTGGACCCACTTCCACGCCCCCCTCCACACTCGCATCCGGTCCAGGTGAGGCCAGATTAAACTCTGATTGAAGGGCGTCCACGTGTCTCCTCAACACATGTAGATCCTGGATGAACAACGGCAAGAAGTTCATGCCCGGCCTGGCTCGCGAAAGTCTGTCTAGCTGAACATTTACAAAAACTAGCTGGGGATGATCCTTGATGAGCGTCTCTACGAACGACGCTCGACACAATTTAACCAATTCCTCTGATGGTCCCCTCGCGGCGGTCGTCGGGATTGCGCAGAAGAGCCGGACGAAGGAACGAAGGAACAGATCGTTCACAAACACATCCGCATTGGCTTCGACCTGGTCGAATCCAGTCCGGTCGCTCAGACAACTCTGGATGGGACCCAGATCGGCCAACACAGTCGTCAGTCCACCGACGACGTAGATTGACTGGTTTCCTTTCGGATCCTTGGCGTAGCTCTGGAAGCCGGCCCGACGTTTCACTGGGATCATTGAGTGATCCCCCAGATGACCGCCCCCAGGACTGGGGCCAAGATCGAGATCTATCGGCCAGTACCTCGGACTCTCTACCCTGACGGAGACAAGCCGATCGATCGGAGGGAGCAACGTCGGTGAGATCAGTTGATGACATCCAATCTTCCCTTCCTCCTTTATCCTCACTTTGATCGGCAGATAGACCGTTTCGTCTGTATCGATATCCCTCGCGGCGAAACACCTGGCTTCCACCGCGAGCGCCCACAGATGTCTGAAAGGTTGTGGGTACGACCGGTTCTCGTTCTCCGTGATGTTGAACGTCGGGAAGAACGCACAGACCATCGAGGCAATAGCTTGATTAGACGAACCCAATGTATGTTTTCCTCCGCCGAGGAACAGCAAGCCAAGCGCCATATGGATGGCAGAGTGAAACCCGTAGTTAGAGTCCCGGTCGAGATTTCCGTGAGCGAGTCGAAGACGAGAGAGCACGCTGAGCTCGCCCGTGCCGGACATGACAGCAGCAAGAGAGATCGCGACGAGTCCCAAGCAGGAGCGGGCGGTTGCCAGTCGGATTCGTTGTTTGAACGATGTGGCTAGAGTCCAGAGAAGGAAAGGGTGAGAAAGAAGGGAAACGATGCCGTATATCAATGACTCGTCCTCTTGGTGAAAACTTTGCTGGCCCCTGCAAGAAGAAGAGAGTACTAACCAGGAACATGAGAGAGAGACCAGAAAAAGTCATAGTACCGAAGCAAAAGCGAGTGAACCGAGCTCCTGGCTGTGCCTGCATATTTTAACCCGATCGTAAAGCAAGCACCGGCGAGGATATTGAAGTAGGCCAACTCTTCGTTCTGATTCTTTGTCTGCCTAATTGATTTCTCGTTCCCAATCAATCCTTTCAAAAAGTCTGGCACGAGCGATCGAATCCATTTATCAGAAGGTCCGATCTCGTCCCAAAGCACGAGATTTCTCGACAGTGTTCGGATGAGGATGATGTCCGGCTTGACGAGCTGAAGCTCATGTACCGAGGTTGGGATCTCGAGCAACTTTGCGATATCCGATCGGCCAGACTTGAGGTACATCAACCCCAAAGCAACAGTCGACCCTGAGGCCGTTACATTGATGTCGATCACTCCATCTTCCGGTGCACTCGCAACCGAAGTCATTCCAAACATCAACACCTTCAACCGAGATACTAGATCAACATCTCCCTGTGTCTCGACATCTCCTCCCCGACCGACCATGATCATTCCGAAGGAGATTGCGGCAGAGAACGAGTAGGCCTCTTGGTGATCTCGGAATGACGCCCAGGAAGGAGAAGACCGACGAGAAATCTCTGATAGCGCCATCTCTGCCATCCGTCGATTTCGAGAGCCCATGTAGAGCATGCCGATTCCGACAAGCGCCGAAGCTTGAGTCAGAGGGGAAGCATGTAGTTCTGGCGCTCCGTGAGGTAAGAGCGCATGAATATGTAGTGATAGAATCTTTGTGAGCAGCTCATCCTGGTTCCCGACATTGGATGAAGCTAGTCCCAGAAGCAAGCCGATGACTGTAAACTCGTGCCGAGAGTCTAGATACGGGAGTGTGTGCCACGGCATAAATTCTCTTAGATGTCCGTTTAAGCCTAAACCGAACAAGAAGCCAGCGTGGGTAGCGTTGTGTTCGGCGGGCTTGTTGAATACAATCCAAGATGAGTTGATGTCACTTCCCCCAGATTCAATTCGAAGTCCAGCAGCCACACCGTTATGGAAATCAGGCCAATCCCGGTTGTCCAGAATGAGTCGATCTTGGGGCACAACAGTTTTGTCCGGAAATAGGCGGACTGTATATTCAATCGGTTGAATTGGCCACGGACGTGTAGAAGAGGCAACACAGGATGAAAACTTGAACATTCCTTGTCCAATCGGCAATGCGGACGTCCTTCGTGCTGCATTGAGGGCAGTCGTCTTCTGAAAGTTTTGTAGCTCAGGATCACTGCAGATATCATTTAGTTAATGTCTAAAGTTAGGATGAAATGAAGAAAAAGGAATTAGATGAGGCACAACAACTCACTCCTCTTTCAATGTGCAATTGACTGTCAACCCAACTACTCGCGTCGTAGACAGCATCCTCTCTACCTCTTCCAGTCGTCGATCGGAACCTAACCGAAGGGCTCCTTTGCTAGACGGAACGAGGTTTTTCGGTTGCACCGTAGATGTTGAAGACAGCTCTGCTAACTGATCAATGGTCCGCTTAGCCAGTTTATTCTGCATGAAATACACAAGTCAGCCTTTAGATCTAGATCTATGCCTGCACTTGTAGCCACTGATATATAATATTAAGAACGCACTCTTCGAGGTCTCTCACTTCTCTCCTTCCAGATCTTTTTATTTTTACTTCCTAAATCACCTCTTCCGATCAGATCATACTCATGCTCGCTTAACCCAGGAGGTGGCATCGCCTGACAAGTCCTCAATGCCTCAAACAAAGGAGTTGCAACACCCAGAGGTAATCGCAATAGTTCTGGGACACCAAAACCTCGAGAAACCATGGTAGAAACTGTTCGAGCACATCGTTCCGCATAGGCTAGACGGAGTGAAGTTGTTGGTGATAGAGAGGCATAGATTGCAAGCAGAGCGGTCGTGTGTGGGATGGGATCTATGCGATAAGTATAGTTGGACGCAGATATGCATGTAGGGGAAAGTGTGGAGAAAGAAGGCCAAGGAGAAGGTGTGTCTGTATCCAGTATCAAGGATGAGAGATGAACATAGATATCTCTCGGAGAGGGCATGTCCGCATATGAGCTTGCGCTCAAGCCTACAGAATCGGCCAAGAAAATTGAGCACCAATCGATACGATATCTTCCTACATTTGGTTCAAAGGCACATACCTGTCAGACCGTCTGTTGCCTCTGGAATCAGTCTTCCCCAGTAATCCACCCAGTCTCTTCTGCCTAAGCCTGCACCTAACCTGATGAGAATTTCGCCAAGGAGATCCAGCCAGTGATACCTTCCTAGGTCCAACTTGCATTCCTCAGCTACAAGATGAAGCGCCTGTAGCACGCTAGCTGTCAAAACCGGATCCTTTGCTTGAATGTTCAACTGGATTGGCGATGGATGACTAGCAAAGGGAGGTCGAACAGTTTTGAGAGCAACATCCTGAATGCTAGCTGTGCTTGCCAAAAGGTTCTCCCATGCGGATGATGATGATGATGGCAGTGAATCATTTATGATGACTTTGGATGGACTCAGACCAAGATGATTGAGAAGGACGGAAGAAAACGTCGACCATCCAGAATGGACGACATCCTTTCCTTCGGAGGAGACCATCACTTGCCGTCTTATCGCTCTAGCATCTGCTCGAGGAAGCACGTTTTTCAGCGCTCTCCAGCATGACGACGTAATCTTCTGGCCGTTTAGTTCTTTGGTCGCATCTTCCTCTAGATCATCCAGAGCTTCGTCCTTGTTTTGTAATTCCATGCCTATACGCCTTTCTTGAAGGGAAAGTCGGAAAGATCTTGCTAGACGAGATGATGGATGACTGATGCGTAACGAAGCATTGTGTTTACCCTCTGCAACCAACACAAATCCTAGACTGGAGCTAGGATGAATACTGACGATCAAAATTGAATTTTCTATCAGCCTGGAATCAAAGTTTCGACCGAACGCATTCAGAATCGAGACTTACGCCAGACTATCTTCATCCCAACTTCCAATGATTTCCCAGCAAATCGCACTATCCATTTCGCCTTCGCCTTCATCTGAGCCCAGACCAACTGCGCCTCCAGCAATACCTGCTCTGTCGACTTCATCTTCCTTTCCAGGTTGAACTAAGACCAGCCTGTCCATACTCATGTTTAAATCCGCTCTTTCCCCTGGCGCCGTGAACTCGACACCCATGACCGATTTATGTAAGCTTTGTCCGAGAGATGTTGGAGCAGATGCCGATTTCGGGAGAGAGGCCTGGTATGGCGAGCGCGCCGTTGGTTTAGGAGAAAATGGTTTAGATGGTGTTCCTCTACGCCGAGCGAACGAAAGTGATGTGTTGGGGGATGGAGGGTGAACTGTGGGAGGTTTTGGAGGGAATTCTAAAGAAGAAGTAGACAAGATGGGTATCGATGAAATTTTGTTTAGGGGTATAGCCGAAGGAGGAACTGTTCGGTAGACAGAAAGACGAGAGCTAGAACCATGTTGAGCTACGGCGATAGTAGGCCATGAGGAAGCTTGCAAGGACGCGTTATAAGGAAAGACGTGAAGAAAGTTGACAGGTTCTTCAGGGATGAAGCCGTTACTCGTTAGAAACAGCTGACCAGCAGAAGGAGCTTGGATCCAAATTGGTCGGATTCCTCTCAGAGGATCCTCCAGCACATAGAACCGAGCATCTTTCTTCCATACTCTCTCTTCCCTAGAGCGTCTTACCTCAGCCGGTTTGTCTTCGAACGCTCTTGGTTCCGTCTCAATCATGACTCCCTGGTCCAGCGCCCATGCTTTGAGACCGATACCAGGGAACGGAATGGTAAATGCAGAACCAGAGGGAAGGTATACCTCGATTGTTCCGGAGAATAGAAAGCAAATGGCGCGTACGACAGATTTTGGTGGATGCGACGAAGAGCTCTTTGAGGAAGGCGACGAACTTGAACCCGAAGATCTACCAGCGACAGGTGGACCCTCTGATGATGATGATGAAGACAGAGACGAGGAGAAAGGAACGGGCTCTCCAAGGTTATCCCTCCGAGATGCTGATAGTTGGATAGACTCGTCTTGTTGATCGAACCAGGCAAAGAAAGCATGCTTGACGACGGCCTTATCCGGGAAAGTATATGTCCGATGAATATGAACTCCTTTACTCCAAATGACCTTGTTGCCTAACCAGGCCAACTCCTCCTCAGCTGGAACGTCTAGATCAGCTGATGAGATTCCGAAAGGCGACGATATGTACGTCTGAAATGTTGGTATAGTCGAAGTGGGAGCAGAAGGATCGTCACAAGAAGATGGTGAAGATGCAAAGATCGACCTGAGTTTTAAACGGAGGGCTGAAGGAGGCTCCTCGGTCGTGAGAGAAGAGCCTTGATGAAGATTCGGTCGGAAAGCAGCATCTTGAGCAAATGAGAAAGCTCCAGGAGAGAACGCATGAGCTATCTGCTGAGTGACGAGATGCATGGTGGGTAGGAACCCCTTCGCCCTTGAGGATGCTTAATGGGCGTTGTGGGGAGGAATAGGGAATGTCGAGAGAATGCTTTGTTGGGCCTTCGTCCGATGTGTTTTCACCCAACGTTACATATTTTTGTTTCAGCAAGATTCTGTTTCTGTGTCCATTCTGAACTTAGATACGTCGTTCACTTTAAGAGAATAACGAATAGAAATATGATCGAGTGACATTGAGCACAAAGGGTTGTTGGTGATGATTCACGACAATATCGCCCGTTGACCGCAAGCCCCATCAAATACAACGCAAGGAAAGTTTGATCAGGAGGTATCCTATACTATGGGATGGAGATAACTAAGATTGGCTTGAAAGTGTAGCAAGAGAGGGCACTGTAAGATGGCAGGAGAAAATGAAGTGCACAATGTGAGTCGAGAGTGGTGGAGGTAGAGGTTGGTTGTACGAAGTAGATAGACAGTATAGATTGAGAACAGTTGGAACCAAGATATGGCCGTAAGCCAAAGGAGAGTATGAAACATTTAATCGTAAGCTTCCTCAGCACTACGTCGTACGAGCCGTCGAACCTTCTTCTTGTAGCCTTTTACAATTGAGAAATAGGGTGACAGAACAGCAGAAGTGGTAAATGGGTGTCCTGTGTGTCGATCAGAAATTTATGAGAGACTGACCGGCTGGATCTTCCCGGACCTCTTTCTGTGGATGTTACGAATCCACCAAACAATCACGCATATATAAGAGAACAACTGGTTAGTCTTCCTAGATAGAACAGGATATATTTTGAATGAAAGAGGCGCATATGAGGTATAAAGGACGCACGGCTGCATCCACATTGGCTGGAGAATCTAAACTTGGGATGTCTTGAGACAACAGGCTGATGACGCTGACAAGCTATAGATAGGTGAATATCGAAAAGATCAATTTGTTAACAGACTCCTATAGAAAAACAGCTCTTCGGTGTAATTAGACGGAATCAAGAACCGATGACCTACGATAGATTCTACAGTATGCACAGGAAGCCAACGTTCGTTTGCATCTTCATATCCCCACTGATCTTCTCCGGGTGCATGCTATTTTGAATGAAGGTTGTGTGCCAGAGATATCACAAATTTTTTATTAACCAGCGGGTCTAAGAGACTCAAGCTCCAGAATGAGTGGCGAGCGCGCGCCGCAACGTACTAGAATAGAGATGCACACTTTGCCATCAGGATAGACTATAATCTCAAGTGAACAAGATCAGTCTGTGTGACAATAAATTCGAGAAACGCGGTTCTCCCAGACTCACTGTTAGGATGCCACATTGTAGTTGTGAAGGTCATTGTCGGAGGTAGAAGTGGAAATTCGGGTGGGAATGACAAGCGAGCTTTAAGTAATCCTCCCTCACTAGAGGAGACGAGGTCAGATAGTTTGGTGGGAGAAAGTTGAAAGTGTAGAATTAGAGCCTGTACTCGAGAAAAGATTAAGATTGGACAACGTAGAATTTACTATATGGTATCTGCTGGTCTGTAGATGTACGAGAGAACGCAAAGCCAGACCAAGAATCGCACAACTTAGTGATCAGCACGAATCTTCAATAAAGGAAGGATAGTCCAGTCATGTGTATCATCTCCACATTGACCCTTCTCGTCTACAATTAGAGTCGAGACTGGTTATGATGGTAAATCCGAAACACTCAAAACTTCACAGCTGTGTTCTCCACAGGGGATCTTTTGAGCATATGGGTGATATGCAGATGAAATATGGACTTACCCGATGATCAGAATCTCCCACTCAAGCAGGTTATCATCGTCCACTAGGCCTGCAGAAAATCCATCAACAGGTCGTTTACGGAGCTCTGTTCAATGCCAAACAAAATCAAACAAACAAGGAAGGACAAAAGGCAGAAAGCGTGTCAGCGACAGGCAAGATATCGAAGAGACATCGGGTAAGAGATTGACGATGACAGAATGTGGTGCAATTATATTCTGTTCGATAGTCGATGCTCAAGAAAACTTCATCAGATGAGCAAAATCATGATAGATAGAATCATATCCACTTTCATCTGTCCGAACGAATTCGATTGATTCTATAACAAAGATCCGAAAGGGCAAACACAAACGAGAACAGAGATCGTCACATAAACAACTGACCCATGAGCTGTCTTCTGAGGATGATACTAGCATTAGCAGATGATGCCGGAGTTCCTTTTCTTGAGCTTGAATTGGATGACATGGATTCTAGCTATAATTCGAAGGGTATGTAAGAGCGAAGGATGCACGTAGATATGAGAGATAGAAAGTGCGAAGTTGAAGGAGCTTGATGAAACGAAGAAACGATCTCTCCTAGGGTTGACTGGACGGGATAAACAACTGTCGCTCCAACCCAAGTCGTTTCAAACCGACCCTAAGCCCTGGGCGTACGACTGGATAAAGAAATGTGTAGATCCATCCTGTTTCTGTTTTATATCTGTTTTGATTTTCTTGGATCTCTTGAGACACAGTCGGATAAGAGCATGTTGATAGATAGATCTGTATCAGGTGTTATCAAAATACATGTTCATTTTGAAGAAAGAGTGTGCGCTATGCGCTTTGCTAAAACGAAGGGGATTGGTAGAACTGCGTAAACAAATCTTTATCAGATCCTACTAGCCCACACTTCAGATAGAGCTATTAGTTTATCACAATCTCACACACCAAACACATTCTCGTCTTCTTCTCGAGATCTCAAAGTAGAGACAACAGATCAGTTCGGGAGTAACTAGGCCTGATTCACAGTCGTCTTCGATAGTCAGAATGGTTCTCACGCTACCGGTCGATCATCAGGATACCGACGGATCGGACCCCATTCAGATCTTGTACGCAACCGAAACGGGAACTTCTCAAGACATCGCATATTCAATATATCGTCATCTCAGACTTCATCATCTTCCCTCAGAAGCTCCTTTGTCCTTCTCTGAGTTTGACCCAGTCTCTTTGCCTTTACTGTCCGGACCCGTCCTGTTTGTCATTTCCACCACGGGCAACGGTGAACCAACGAGGGATATACGATCGCTATGGGGGATGCTCATGAGGAAGGATCTTCCGGAAGATGTCCTGGACGAAGTCAGATTTGCTGTCTTTGGGCTAGGCGATTCCGGCTATGAGAGATTTAACTGGGCCGGTAAAATCATGAGGAGAAGGCTACTTGCGCTTGGTGCAGAAGAGTTGACCAAAGACGAAGAATGGTGGGGTGACGAAAGGTCATCTGGTGGGTGAGTACATATAACTTGTCGGCCTATTGTTTGGCCTCAACGATCATTAACATTCTATTGCCGTTCCACTCTCTATCTGTTTCTCCTTCTGTTTCATACAGTCTTGAGGCTACACTGTTTCCCTTTTTAGACTCCATTACAAAGACACTCAGTCCAGAATTCTACCCTTCGTCCCCTCCGCCTGCTCCTCTTCCCTCGACATATCTTTTCCCTCCGACACTGCGCGCACACCTAGGGCCTCTTTCCGATCTTTCATCTCGTACACAGTCCATCGATCTTTCCGATGACTCGTCTGAACGAGACATATATGGACAGACGAACTTGCCGGACAATGGTGAAGGGTGGATGCCAGGAAAACTAGTTCGGTTCGATCGGATGACGAATGAAGATTGGGACCAGGACGTACGACAGGTTGAGATCGATACTGAACCTGGTTTGATGTGAGTCTAACTGTCCCTCCGAACTTTTGCGTGGTTTCAATCAGCATGAGAATAGGGACTGATTGTGAGAGCGACTATAGATACTCTCCCGGATCTATCGTTCAGCTTGTACCGTCCAATCCACCAAGTTCTGTCGATCGGTTCCTCAGCCTTCAGCCGCATCTGCCTTCGCCATCAACTATACTAACATACCAGGCCGGACCAATACCAAACAGTGAATCGATTGGCTTTCAGCCGACGAATAGTCCGTCGAGTTATTTAAATAATCTCACGCTCACCCTTCATGAACTATTGAGAGATCATTTGGATCTAACAGCTGTGCCGAGGAGAAGCTTCTTCCTCTGGCTCAGACTATTTGCCACCGATCCGCGGGAGGTCGAACGTCTCGACGAGTTCTTGGATGTGAACGAAGGAGGCGTAGGTCTCATTCTCTTCCAATCCTGTATGGGTCCATGTCGATCCCGTACCTTGCTGAAACATCGTATGGCTTGTTTTCTGTCCTCTCCTCTTATAGGATGACATCTACGATTATTCGACCAAACCTCGTCGGATGCTACTTGAGGTTCTGTCTGACTTTAAAGGGGTGAAAATTCCCTTGGAATACCTACCTGAGGTCCTAGGCAAAATCAGACGGAGAGAATTTTCGATCGCCGGAAGCTCAACTGTAACTCATCTCTTTCCTCTCTCATTCTGGATCTTGCACTTCGATCGACGCTCAACTCGCTTGTATCTCCCTTCAACATATAGACCCATCCGGGAAAGATTCAGCTTTGTATTGCCATGGTGAACTACAAGACATCTCTCAAGATTCCCAGAGCCGGCTTATTCACAAGCTGGCTTCGCGCTCTTCCGCTTGGTATGTCGTCATCAGAGGAGAGTGTTCGACACTCTTGATCTTGCTTTCGGCTGACTAATTCTTACATTGGATCTGTTGTGTACAGGCTCTCCATGTCCGATCAGAGTCGTCTCTGGCACGATGACTGTGCCTAAAGATCCTAAAGTGCCTATCATTTTAGTTGGGCCAGGGACAGGTGTAGCGCCTCTGAGGGCTTTCCTCGAACACCGTCTCTTGGAAGGGGCATACGGTATGTGTCGCTTTCTCATTCGCTCGACTTCATCTGCGCTGTCAAGTCTGATCATGCTTTTGAGACCAAACAGACAATGCACTGTATTTTGGGTGCCGATCGCTATCCAAAGACTACTTGTACAAGTCTGATTGGGCTCGTATGGAGGAGGCAGGTGGCCTAAGACTTAGAGTCGCTGCTTCTCGAGACCAGGTTTGTCTTTTACCCTCTTCTTTACCGAAATGAGCCGGTGAGTTAAATAGAAACTTCTTGGTCCTGTCCGTCTTTTTTCTTTCAGGAGGATAAGGTTTACGTCCAACACCTCATCAAGCAAGACGCTCAGATACTGTATCCTAAACTGGTTAAAGATAATGCGCACGTTTACATATCTGGGTCAGTTCTCCGTCATTCTTGTTGTTGTTTTTTCTTAGCGAGTTTCGCTCTAACGACTATCGAGGTTTCTTTGTTTCATGACAAAACAGATCCTCAAACGCTATGCCCCGGGCTGTCAGAGCTGCTTTACTATCCTGCCTGACGGAAGTCGGAAAGATGACGGAGGATGAAGGCAAACGCTATATGGAACAGATGGAGGAGGAAGGAAGGCTTTGCGAGGAATGTTGGAGTTAGACCAAAAGCTTGTATATCAAAACAATCAACTCTTAACTATATCATAAGCTATGAATTACTAGCTATACAACTCCGGCTGTTATCCAGCAACCTCGGCTGATGATGGTCGATCTGTGGTCCTTCAACAATAGGACAGCCTCAGACCATAAATCAACAAATTCCCATAGGCCTTGGCAGGCCTAAATAGCTAAGAGATTAACAGTGCGCCGCTCGTAACGGTGAGGTCTGTGATTAACTATGGGTAGTAAGATCATCAAGATCCTCATTATGCTCGCTTAGTCAGCAAACGACAGAAAGCATGTGATCGATCACCCGCGCGTCATTCAATCCGGCTGGGGGAACGCACACAAGCACAAGTACACCCATGCTTATCTATCTCTCACTTTGGACAAACTCGACTCTCGACTGTTTCTGTTGCTCAACGAGATACAGTGCACTTTGTCTGCATTGTCCCGCTCTTGCCCTTTTCTCTCTCTCCGTATAGACTGTGAGAGGAGAGCATCCGGAGCATATACTTCCTTAGAGTTCAACCTCATATTTACGAGCTTGAATCCGGTACCTTTCTGCCAGTTTGGTGGCTGGAACGAGGCGAACGATGTCTGGATATGTTCAAAAGGGTAAGTAACCTGTTGTCTTATCTCCTGGATCTGAACAAGAGCCAGCAGAGACAAGAGACAAAGACAGAGAGGGAGTTTGGGTCGAAGAAGGGTTGGAATGTTCATAACTCGTTCCTTGTCAGGCAGGCTCATCGACGTTCAAACCTTGTTGTGGGGGAAATCTGATTGTATAGAACCATCGGTCAAGAAGAGTCTGATCGACCAGATCAATACCTCTTCGACACTCTATGAAGTCCTTGGTTGTCACAAGCGGGCTGATCAACAGGAGATTCGGCGGGCATATCTAGCTCGTTGTAGACATGTTCATCCAGAGTAAGTCTGTTTCTTCCATTATTCATGATGTTGTGAGACAGATCCAGTGATGAGCTCAACCTTACTCTGCTTGACCGCTTCAATGGGGATGGTTAAACATCGGTTTCGCAGTAAATTCCCTACATTTAATCCTGAAGCCACCGCTGCTTTTCAAAAACTATCATTCGCTCATAGCGTATTGTCTTCCTCTGAGCCTCGGAAACGATATGATTTAACGTCCGCCTCAGTGCCTTCATCCCATCCTTCGACAATGTATGACTCCAATTTTTGGACCCACAACGGTGGCCTTGGAGAAATCCAACCAGATGAAACGCTTCATAACGTGCTGTTCGCTGTATTTTCTGAATTCCTCGATGGAGACTTTCGAACTCTCAGAAGCTTCTTCGGTCCGTCTCCTCAATTGTTTGCTACGACCCGTTGTCTCCATGAGAGGGACGCGCTGAATGTGGCCAGTACTTATCTTCCTTTATCTTTCCTCGTAAAAAAAAAAGCATTTATCAATGAGACAGCTCCAGGCTTGACCATCAGTCCAGACGCGGTGGACCATCTGGAGGGCGTGTTTCGTCGGATCCGGGAGATAATGATTCGCCAGAGTGGATATACTCGGGTCGTCAGATTCGAGTTGATAAGACTGTATGAGATTCAATCTAGTCTAAGGAGCTTGCGCTGGTTGGATCTTAGGGGTAGACTTCGATTAGGTCTTCAACTGACCAGAGTCGTTATCTCGATGTGAGTTTGACTCAATCAACTTCAGAAGTGATATGATGTGATTCGGAAGCGAACTGATCAGACAACTTTCATTACTTGGTGTCTCCGAGAAGACCTCTCGTTCTCGATAACAAGATGAAAGATGAGGCTGAGTCTGGATTTGTGGAGGAACGTAGACGACTAGCATCCATCCAGCCGACCAACCCATCCAATCGAAATGCTATCAAGCCAACAACGGATCATCGTACGAGTTCCAGTCATCTAAGCGAATGTTCAGTGGGAAAACAAGGAAAGATTGAAGCTGTCGATGAAGACAGAAAGTCGGAGTCTCCAAGTCACAAGGAGCTGGAACAAGCCAGGTTGGCAGCTGGCCTGTTGGGACCAAGATTACATGCGACACTGTGAGTAACTGATATGCTTCGTCTCCTACATAAAGCTGATCTCATTGGAGAGGCTTCCTTGACCTATTGCTCTTGGCTCATTTGTTTATCTGCACAACAATGTGTATGAAGTTCAATGACAGCACGCGCTCTAGAAAGTGGAGAAGGGTGGATAGGTGGGTCCAGCGCGGATGACTAAGTGTCCGGCTCAGAAGATAGAGATATATCTGCTTCGAAACAACAAATAGTAAGGTGTCTTGGTATCTGACCAACTTCACGTTGTTCCTCAAAACAGCTTCTTGTAGAAAGTCATCTGATGTTGTGTTTGCTTGCGTCTTTCATTTGCAGAAAACGATTTAGGGTGTCAGATCTTCCACTTATATTGCCCTCGCTGATACAACACTTCAAGATGATATGCGCACGCTTTTCTCTTCCACATCATCATCATCATCATCACCATCATCATCGACATCGTTCTTCCCTCATGCTCATGTTCATGTATTCATCAAATACGTTCTTATCGCTTGTTCTTTAATCAACAAGTCTATGTACAAATTTTCATGTTGTCGTCTGCCAGTTTATGCATATTCCCACGACCAACTTAGACCCCACGAAGCCTCCACCCTGAGGCGTTTTATAAATCTTCTTCCTTTCTTCGCTTCTCATTATGATCGTCTCCGTTGTATCACGTCCATCCAGGTGAAGGCCTGTAACATGTATACCGTTTTGGTTTTTTTCTATAAATATCTGGTCATCCTTTCACGGTCCTATATCCTTCTTTGTTCTCTCTCTCATATCTGAATGTCGTGTTGAGTAAACAAACATCTATGAGGACCCGAAAACCTTTCTCAATCCTTTCCGTATCGATCGCTTCCAGCCTTCCTTGTTGAATATATTGAGCCCAGATAAACCTTGTCTTTGAGATCCCAAAGAGGACAACGAAGACCCAGGAGTAGAGTTTGAGGTGGCTTCAAGAAGGGCAATCCGACGTTTGTAGGCGTCGGGTTTTTCGAGTTTATCACCTAGAGACCAAATCCCTAACTTACGTTTCCTGTTTGGTATGTCACAGGGTATGCCATATTGTATCAGGCTTTGGTCAAAGCAGAACAACAGAGGGGAATGAGAACACGGACTTGGCGTAAGCCTCTGCGGCTCGGAAGGACTCTAAACCAAGGTACCCGTACTGCGCTCCACCAGCTGTGTATACTGCACCCCAACCTGCTCGGAGCATTCTCAGAGGAAGAACTTTCCAAGGGAGGAATGGCAAGTACGGTCGAGGTACAAGAGGAAGTGCAACCTTTGATATATATAGTTAGAGAGTAGAGTAAAAGTAGGCAGAAGATATTCAGTTACCAAATCGAATGAGATATCATAGAAAAAGAAAGAAGGAGAAAGGTCAGTGAAACATACGATACGACCATATTGATCTCTACTAAAAAGCAAGCAGTCGACATCCTGGCCTTGGACTTCAGACTTCAGAAAAGCGAGCGCCTCTGCCGAGAGAGGTTGAGCCGGTCGACCAAAATGAGCTGCCTGATTTGGGTATTCACTTAGCCATTGACGTGTAGAAAACGTGATTGTTGAAAGGAGACTAGAAGTCGCGTACCTCTGGAGCATCCACGCCAGCTGTACAGAGCAGAAATAGGGTGAGAACTTTTGAAAGTATTCTATTAATGGAGCATGGACGAAGAACTGACCTATTCTGATATGAATTGTCTCTCCCCTAAGGGCTCCAGAAGAATTAGATGAAACATAAGTGAGGATCAACTGAATGCTCGCGCGCGTGAGTATAGGCGTAGGCACGCGCTTTAATTTACAGAAGTTTGAGCGAAACAAACGGAACGAGGGAAGATACCTTTAGAATCGGTAGGTATTTTTCTAAATTGAAAAGGATGTGACCAAAAAGGGCCAGGAGTATGATATATTCGAAAGTTATCCGCATCTCCTACACTGAAGGACAACATAACAGTCAGCTTGTCCTCGATGTGACCAAGGAGAAAGGATAGCAGGGTTCTGTTAACCTAGTTACTCTCCCTCTGATCCATTTTTTACCATTCAACATTCCTGGAGTGACAAAATCAGCTGTTCTGATCCGTTTCCATCCAGATCGGTAAGTGTAGAACGCGCCGACGGTTGCTCCGCACGCAAGACAGGCTGAAAGCGAAGCCTGTTGAAGGGGTGAAAGTGAACTGATGACATGGGAGATCTGCGCAGGAACGCACAGCAAATTCTCAGAGGAGAAAGTGGAGGCTAGAGGTGGAGATGGAGAAGAACGAGAAGAAAACAACCAGCTCATGATGGGCAAGATGAAGGTTGAATGTCTATATCAGCATAAGAAGGGGAATATGAAGTTGGTGACGACAAACGACAGACGAGGTTAGGGTTATAAACTCATATATGATATTGTATAATTCAAAAATTTAAATAAGCCAAATAAGTATACGGTTACTACTCTGCTCTCTCGCTCTAGCTAAATTATTCTTTTGGCTCTTTTGATTTGCTTGCACCGTCATCGTTCATAGACGAGTCAGGCCGTTCTCTCGTCCTCTCGCCCTCTGAGAACGTACATACCCATCCTACCTGTCCTCGGACATCCAAGATATAGATTGATAAGTTATGCAGCCTCGAAAACGATCCAAGGCGGAGGTGGGATCAGCATCAACAGCAGGAGCCGCCGCCGCTGTAACAACGGATCCTTCGTTTCCTTCTTCAGAAAAGGATGTCGATTACTCGAAAGCAAACGGATATGGAATAGATGAGGATGAGATGGCTTGGGCATCAACAGAGAAGAAGATGTGGAAAGGCAAAGGCTTGTCAGATGAGATCAAATCGGTTGAGGTTTGTTTCATCCTTTACACTTTCTTCCAATGTCATATCGTATATTTAGGTTATCAAGCTGAACGTCCTAACCATCTTCGTTCATGACATCTCTTTTGATCTCAAACAGGATAAATGGCTCCTCTTACCAGCCTTCCTAAAAGTCAAAGGTCTTGTTAAGCAGCATCTGGAATCATTTGATCATGGTGCGCCGCAAACTGCTTCTTTTATTGAACTCATTCATTCGCCTGTACTTAATGCTGATTGACCTTCCTTGTTTCTTTCTTTGAGTCAGTTCGTAGCTCTGTGCTGAGTTTTCTTCACCGACTCTTAGGTTTGGCTGACGCAACATTTTTATTTTCTGTTTTGGATTTCATCAGTTTGTCGAGGTGGAGATCAAGGAGATTCTCAAAGCTAATAGCAAAGTCACTTCGGATATCGACCCTCGGTTCTGGCTCCGATACACTGATATCAGAGTCGGCGCACCTGAACGAACGGATGCCGAGGCGATTGACCGTACAATCACACCCCATGAATGTCGACTTCGTGATACAACGTACTCTGCTCAAATTTATGTCGACTTGGAATATATGCGTGGAAAGCAAATCATCCGTCGTCGAGGCGAGCCGATCGGTCGATTGCCTATCATGTTGAGAAGTAACAAGTGTGTGTTAAAAGGGAAGGATGAAGCTCAACTAGCGGCAATGACAGAATGTCCACTGGATCCGGGAGGATACTTCGTTGTCAAAGGAACAGAAAAGGTACGTTTGAAGCAAGTATATACGTAATTTGCAGTGGATATCGAGCTGATCTCTATGGGTTCGTTTCGGACACAGGTGATCTTGGTTCAAGAGCAATTATCCAAAAACAGAATCATTGTCGAGACAGATCCTCGCAAAGGTTTGGTCATGGCCTCTGTGCAGTCGTGAGTATATTGCGCAATCGATCCTTCAAGTCCGTTTTTTTTGTCATTGGCTGATATACTCACTTTATATTATTCAGGTCAACGCACGAACGAAAATCGAAGACATATGTAGTCACTAAAAACGGCAAATTATATCTACGACATAACTCTCTTCACGAAGACGTAAGGGACTTCAATCTTTCTTCAGCGTCTATCTAAAGTTGAGACGCCAGTCAACTCATCGTGATGTACATGTGCTCCCATCTAGATTCCAATCGCAATCGCCATGAAGGCGCTGGGTTGTCAGTCGGACAAAGAAATACTTCAACTCATCTGCGGAAATGATGAAAGCTTCCATAACGACTTTGCTGTTAATTTAGAGGACGCGGCCATGTACGTGTCTTCGGACTCTGTTATATTGATGTACAATCGACAGAAGGCTGACTTGATTTCAATATCCCCAAACGATCTGGATCTACTATAAAAAGGGCCAAAGTATTCACTATCCGTCAAGCGCTCGACTACATCGGATCTCGTGTCAAAATCAACCGGAAGATCATGACCTCAAGGCGAACTATCGCAGAGGAAGCGATCGATGCCTTCTCAACCATCATCGTCGCTCACGTTCCTGTCGAGCACGGCAATTTCAGACCTAAGGCAATTTATGTGGCTACGATGGCAAGAAGAGTTATCATGGCGATGAAGAACGACAAAAACGTGGACGATAGAGACTATGTCGGAAATAAGAGATTAGAATTGTGAGTGACATCCTGAAACACAATCCATGCTCATGGATTGATTGGTCAGCTAATACCTCTTTCTCTATCATTGCACTTTGCTTGTTGTTAATAGGGCCGGTCAACTTCTCTCCCTTTTGTTCGAGGATCTATTCAAAAAGTTTAATTCCGATCTCAAGCTCAACATCGACAAAGTCCTCAAGAAGCCCAACAGAGCAACTGAATTTGATGCGCTCAAGGCCTTCCGAATGCACTCCGACTTCATCACCTCTGGTTTTGTCCGAGCTATTTCTACCGGAAACTGGTCTATCAAACGATTCAAAATGGAGCGTGCTGGAGTGACTCATGTACTCAGCAGACTGTCTTTCATCTCCGCACTTGGAATGATGACTAGGATCAGTTCTCAATTCGAAAAGACAAGAAAGGTGTCTGGACCAAGAGCGTTGCAACCCTCCCAGTGGGGAATGCTTTGTCCAAGTGATACGCCGGAAGGAGAGGCCTGTGGATTAGTGAAAAATTTGGCTCTGATGACGCACATCACGACCGATGTACCGGATGCTGCTGTCACTCAAATCGCTTACTTGCTCGGTGTAGAAGGTATGCTCAATCATTTGTCTGCTTCAATCTCTCTTGTGATTTGGGCTGATCTTTTATCTCATCATTTTCTTCAAAGACTGCTCCCTGGTGACTGGAAACGAGCTTTATCGGAAAGGGACATATATGGTCAATGTCAACGGAAACACCGTCGGTCTGACCTCAACTCCAGTCCATTTCGTGACCAATTTCCGGAAACTTCGTCGAGCAGGGAAGATGTCTGAGTTTGTTGGAATTTATATCAATCACCATCATCGAACTGTCTATATTGCTAGTGATGGAGGCCGAATTTGTCGACCAATGATTATCGTCGATAATGGTGTGCCTCGAGTGAAGGAATCTCATATCGCTGTGAGTGATCACATCTGTGCTGCTGGCTCAACTCAGACTGTACTGACATGAATCAATCCAAACCACTCCCTCTCTGGTAACATAGCTCCTCAAAGCTGGTAAAAAATCATTCGATGACTTTTTAGTAGATGGACTCATCGAATACCTTGATTGTAATGAAGAGAACGATTCGTTGATTGCTCTGTATGAGCACATGATCATCTCCGGTACCACCCATCTCGAGATCGAACCGTTTACTATACTTGGAGCTGTGGCCGGTCTTATCCCCTACCCTCATCATAACCAATCTCCTCGAAACACCTACCAATGTGCAATGGGAAAACAAGCGATCGGAGCCATTGCATACAACCAGCTCGAAAGGATTGATACCTTACTCTACCTGATGGTATACCCACAACAACCCATGGTGAAGACCAAGACGATCGAGTTGATCGGTTACGACAAGCTACCGGCCGGACAGAATGCAACAGTCGCGGTCATGAGTTTCTCGGGATATGATATCGAAGATGCGCTAATTCTCAATAAGGTTGGTTCAAAATGATTTAAAACGTGCAAATAACAATGGATGGTTTGAATTGGCTAATCGGTGCTGATATGTTTCTTTTGTTCAGGCTTCTGTGGATCGAGGTTACGGACGTTGTCAAGTCTTGAGGAAGAATGTGACCATGATTCGAAAATACCCTAACGGAACGTCAGTAGTCCTGGTTCTTGACAGATCTCCCTCTTCTGATTGATTTGCTAAACGACATAATTGTCTCTTGTTGGTCATTGTTGGTTATACAAATAGCTTTGACCGAATTGCCGATACTCCCCTAGCACCAGGAACCAACGTTCCACTCAAAAAGTACGACATCCTGCAGTCCGATGGAATCGCTGGAGCAGGAGAGCGAGTCGATCCTGGGGATATCTACATTAATAAACAAACGCCGACGAATGCGAACGACAACTCGTACACAGCTGGCACGGCCGTGGCGACCGATACATTCAAAAACGCGCCTCTATCATACAAAAGTCCGATAGCTGGTTACATCGACAAAGTCATGTTGACTGACAGCGAGAACGACCAGCTTTTGATCAAGGTCCTTATTCGACAGACTCGACGACCGGAATTAGGAGATAAATTCTCGTCTAGACACGGTCAAAAGGGGGTGTGCGGGCTAATTGTTCCGCAAGAAGATATGCCTTTCAACGATCAGGGTATCTGCCGTGAGTCTTTTGCTTTACTCTTAGCGAGGCCCTTTCTCTGGTCTAGATCTGGTTCTGATTTTTGATACTGAGATCACAGCCGATATCATCATGAATCCTCATGGTTTCCCCAGTCGAATGACAGTCGGAAAGATGATCGAGTTGTTGGCGGGTAAAGCTGGTGTACTTTCTGGCAAGCTGCAGTATGGAACTGCCTTTGGCGGTTCCAAGGTCGAGGACATGCAACAAATATTGATCGAAAGCGGATTTAGCTATGCCGGAAAGGATATGCTTACAAGTGGAATTACCGGACAGCCCCTCGAGGCATATGTCTTCTTTGGACCAATCTACTATCAGAAGCTTAAGCATATGGTCATGGACAAGATGCACGCTCGGCCTAGGGGTCCTCGTGCAACACTGACTCGACAGCCGACAGAAGGACGTAGTCGAGAAGGAGGTCTTCGATTGGGAGAAATGGAGCGAGATTGGTAAGAGTTTTCTCTTCCCTTTGTACCGATATAGTTTTTTCAAGCACTCATCAGATGTCATCATCACTCGTTCGTATGACAGTTTGGTTGGTTACGGTGCAACCCAGTTGATGCTTGAGCGATTGATGATTTCATCAGACTCGTTCGACACGGATGCGTGTGAAAAGTGTGGTTTAATGGGCTACAACGGGTTTGTCTTACTTCTCTGCCTCTACTTTCGGACGCGTATGCGATATTCTGACATGCGAGTTTCTTGTCAAAACGGCTTCAATAACAGATGGTGCTCCTACTGCAAGTCCTCCAAACATGTCGTCAAGGTAACATTGCCATATGCTGCCAAGCTTCTGTTCCAAGAGGTAAACTTCGAGATTCCGTTTCTTTTCATCAATGATCTTGGTGAAGGGTAGACTTTCTGACGATGTCCTCTCTCTTTCAAAACAAAATAGCTGCTTGCTATGAACATCGTGCCTCGTCTTCAGTTCGAGGTTCGTGGAGAATTCCTAACTCTTCGCTCTTTGCTTTGCTCTCGTGTCCTCTCTGATGGATGCTATGTTCCTACTGTTATACTGACTCATCTTTATTTCCTCGGCTATCATACCTTACAGGACGCTGTCTAACGGCATTTGGCAGCCGCATATATCCTTTTGTTCCTACCTTAGTTCATCACTCTTTGCACGTACTTTGGTGGATGTATGATTTCATGCTATGTACATATTTGACCTACATATCAAGAAGTCTTGAAAACACATATAATCGCTCTAGATGAAAATCAAAATCACGTGACAGACAAGTCACGTGACAAACACGTCACGCGTCTTCACTGCCCTTTACGCGTCCGGAGCCGTGTTTATCTTTACATGCCATAAAACTCACTTCGTACAGATATCTTAATTACTCGACCGACCACATACATTTTAACTATCGTCATCATCACCAGCAACGAAGTATACAAGATAGCTTATACCCAAATCAAATCTGAATATGGCATCCGACCATTTGTCTATTCCAGAAATTGATCAGACGGCTCCTATCAGTGTTCAGGTCTGTCCTATACCCTTCTTTGGTTCTGACGTGTCATTCTGCATCTGTCTTTGTACACGATGATCATCTTCTTCGATATAAAAAATTGATACATATGGTTTGGTTTGGAATGGTTCAGATTGAACAACATGAGCAGCTCAATATATTCCTCCTTCAAGATATAGACAAAAACTTCTCGGATTTTCACCAAATTATCACCACAAGAGTTATTCCTGCCGTCAAAAAGTTCAACGAAGTCAGCGAACCCACAAGAGAGTATGCCAAGGTAAGTTCCGCGCTTTCTTTTTTCAAACTATCAACATGAGTCAAGCTCTTACTGTTAGCACCAGAACGCTTGGTGATTCTGGCAAAAATCTGCTTTAATGATGTAAACACTTGGTTTCTTGGTACGCTGGCTGATGGTTTGTTTGTTGGTTGCCTCCTGTTGTCCAATATGTGATATCCCGACCATCTGCTGTCCTCCAATGAATCAGTTCTGGAGGAACTTTTTCGAAATGGCTGCTCAAGCTCGAGTGCCTGACGGTACAGAACCTAGTTCTGCCGATGTGACCGCCAATCAGCCCTATGCCCATCCGTCATCTTCAACTGATCACTCATCCAGCCCGTCTCGAGACCACTCCTCCTTGCGCCATCCGGATACATCAGCTTATTCTTCAGTAGGTGTATCAACACCTAGCGCGCCTTCTTCCCACATGACGTCAGATTCGTCCTTCCTCGCTGGATTAGGAACCGCGGCTGGATCGTCAACTCCCAATATTGGCCCAACGTCTTCATCACATCGTTCGCATACGAGCCGAGGAGGATTTGGCCTTCGAGCTGAAAGCGAAGGACCAGAAGAAGCGGGATCATTCCTTTCGCCCTCCATGATATCGGAATTAGATATACCACCTCTTCGTGAAATCTCCAAGCAGAAAACTGACGTGAACATTCAGGCCGATCATAATCATAGCCCTCAAGTCGAGAGTGGCATTGATCGACGCAAAAGCTCTGAAGCAGGGCGGGTTGTTCAAAGGGTTGGAGGAGGAGGAAGAAACTACCTGGGTCAAGAGGCAGGAGCAAATGCGGCACTAGCAGCTTCAGCTGCTGCTCTTTCAGCTTCATCAGCTCGACAAGATGATGCGTACGATTCGGATCAAGATTCTCCTGAAGCATCGTTCACTACCGCTTACAGAGGTGACAATCGCGAGCCTGAGAATGTATCTCGACTTGGCCAAGACTCAACGTTCACACCTTCGTTTTCTGAGCTTTCTATTCATGGACCCCCTCATCCCTCAAATCCGTTCCACCAGAACAAGGAACATCCAAATCCCCGATACTCTTCCGTTGCTTCGGACACTCAACCTGCCTCGAACATTCCTGCGTCTGTGCGATCATTAGGCGCCAGTTTGATGGATGGGGCCGGTTCTGGGTTTGCCCCATCAGGTACACCGCGTAGACAACCTGCTGTCAACAAATGGAACGGTTTGACGGACCTTCGTTCGACTCCTCTCTCGACTGCCAAAAAACCAAGCTACCATCGTCAGTCGACGCCATTAGATTCCGACTCGGATGACTCGTTGGATGAGCTGCCGCCAGGTATGAGTCCGCCAGTGACCATGAACTTCACAATGTCAAACACTCTTCGGGGTAGTAATTGGGGAGCAGCTGGAGGTGCATCAGGTATGTTGGTGCCGTCGCCCGTGAAGCAGGCTGTGGGAAGCGTCGTTCGAGGAGTCTTACAATCAGAGAGGAACGGGGGAAGAGACATGATAGCCAACTCGTTTAGAGGGATGCCTACTCCCCCTAGACTGTCATGGAGAGAAGCGAGTTCGAGTCGACCTTCCAACTTAGGTAGACCACCTATCTTTGGCGATGGAAACCAGAATAGAAGCCAATCAATAGACGTTGACTCAAACACGAGTGGGACAAGCCGAAAGATTGATTTTGGAAGTAGCGCAAAATCCACCTTCCAGGACTCTCAGCATGACCGATCAGGAAGTTTCCCAGACGTAAATAATCACATGTTGAACCAAAGCCAAGTACAACCGCACGCGAGTCTAGGCTTTGTCTCGTTCGATTCGCCTACGGCAGGAACATACATTTACAACTCGAAAGGCGCGACCTCAAGGAGAGAATCATTCGAGCATCCAATAGTAGATCAGGCGAATGCCTCTTTTGGATCTTCAGACTCGGACTCAGATTCCGATGACGACGAGGATGATGACAACGACGAAAAGACATCAATCCCGACAGGCTCCTATCAGACTTCGCTGTCCTCTGCGTCTTACCATTCTCAACAACAGCAGCAACGGCAGCAGCCACAACACATATCTTATGCTCATCTTCCGCCTCGACGGTATACTTCATTAGAACATGTACCTCAGGCTTCTGATTCCCAGGTAGGAGACCAGCCAGACTATTCCGATGATTCGGACGATTCCTTCAAAATTGACCGTCCCCTCCGTCAACAACCACATCACTTATCGGCCTCTTCTTCCATATCCACGTCCAACGCGAACATCTTCCCTTTAACATCATCTTCATCGTTTACGGGGCCCACGGCTAGTTCGATATCCTCACATAAATTGCAAGAACACGCCCATCCTTCGTACAGTTCCCAAGGATCTCCCAGGTCGGACAGAGTCGTGCGACCAGTAACCGAAGATCCCTTCCAGCCAATGCCATTTAGCCAACACAACCTGGCACAGAATCCATATGATTCAAGCCTAATTTCTTCCCGTGACGATCAAGGCGATACCTGGGGATCGACTATTCAGAGAGGTGGAGGTCCAACGGAAAGAGTAAGAACAGACACGACTCAAACCCTGTTCGGAACGGGCAACGACGGTAGTGGTTCAGGCGGCCCGAATGGTGGAGTTGGAAGCGCGCAGGGTTGGGGACAAGGTTCGGACATACAGAGGAACCATCAGTGGGGGTTGTATGGTCCAGACGAGATGATGACATTTAACGGGTGGGTAGTTTTGCCCGCTTTCTTGTTCTCTCTGGAACTTTTGTTCCAGTTTTGGTGTTGGATCTAACTAACTGATATAAACGGCATTGGTATTTGATCTCTCACAGAGGAAAGCTGGAGGATGTCCCAGTGTTAGAATCCCCAACGCCTGGCGCCTTTTTCCTCTCACAGCAGAGTAGAGCACCAGCAACAACGCACTGGTCGGGGTGAGATGTTGTGTTGCGTCTGCTCTCTTTCTTTCAGATCATCAGGTTTAAAAAAAGGATCATTTTGAAGGAACATCGTTCATAATATTCTTCATCTTCCTAGCTATATATTGTGTTGTGACTCTGTATACTATAACTGTCTCGCAACATCTACCCAAAAAAACGCAAGGTGACAACAGTAGACGATGTATATCGATCTCTGGCGAAGGGTGTGTGGTCCAAGTAGAGTGTAAACGTCCAGGGGACGCTACCAAAGAACGAATCGCGGTGCGTGCCCGAAGTTGAAACTTCATAAAATACACGATGGAGCCTATTTATGCCGGTTTTTGATGTATACTTCACTTTCGATAGCTTGACCCGTTGGATCGAGAACTTGGAGTTCTACTCATCGGTAGGTCCACCCTTGACGGAAGTTCCACAGCGTCCGCGTCAAGTTCTTCGTCCGCGTTATCTGCTGATGCTGATAACTTTAGTGAATCCAGATCGCCTGCCTCGTTCTCAAGTTTGAAGAGTTCCGAACTTGTATGTCGAGGTGGAAGGACAGGAGATGACGGAAGAGATGGTATAGGGGACTGAGTTCAATATAGCGATAAGATTATGGTTAGTGGGGATGATGAGCGGCAAGAGTTGATGATAAGAATGAATACCGACCTGGTTGTTGTAAAGTTCGTCTTCTTCGTCCGAAAGATTGCTTGATATCTGTACGTCTTGCTCTTCATCATCCAGCCGGATACGACCTGGACCATGGATTGTACGATGAGTAAGACTGTTGATGATGAGTAAGAAACAAAAGTTAGATAAAAGCTACGTCCCAATCAATCCACGGTCTGACAACCCGGGCGAAAGAAAGACGCGTGAGACTGACCGGTAGCCTACGGCAGATTTCATGGCCCGAGCTCTACGGAAACCGATGAAAACGAAGCAGAGAACGATAATGGAAACCAAAGGAACCAGCATGTACGGATCATGTGGACTAGGGGGTGTTGTTGACTTTGGAGGATTCTCTTCAGACAACATGGTCGAAGGTATTTTTTTGACCAAGATGTAAGACAAGTGGACGCGCTCTGCTGCTATGGGTGGCATGACGCATACTTAGTCAATATATGACATTTATTTGAATATGACTATTGACTTAAGGTTATCCACGTGGTATCGCTTCATGCGCAGCAAGTCCGCGGGCCACTTGGTTGCTTTATCACTTCTTCTGCCATCTTGTATTTCCTACAACCCGTACATCAGTATAAAGTGTGTGTTCGTGTGTGTGTCCGTGTGTGTGTTTGATCGTGTGAGTGCTTGTTAGATTGCTATCTAATCACCGTGTACTATCAGCTCATATGTCTACTTCTGAACGAACAGAACAAGATGAGTTTGAAAAAAGCAGGCAAACAGGTCGGTTAATACCTTGCTCTAGAGTTGTACTTCAACTCTACGCTTCTGCCGGGATCAAACTACAACTGATCGTTGCTCATTGCTGATGTTTATAACTCATATGATCGAAATCTCTACAGATAGACAAGTTCTCACAATGGACAGGAGAGAAGCTATTCAAAGAAGAAAAGACTCAGCATAGGTTAGCGAAGTCTGCCTTGACGCGGTCATTCGCTGTGATCAACTCGGGCGAACGGTACTAACACAGTTTGTACCCGTATCATACACCTCTTTTCTCTAGTCGCGCTTTTCAAGACCTTGAAACAGAGGTTGAGCTCAAACGTAGAGCGATTGAACGGTTTGTTCTGTCCTTCTTGTGTCGATATTCTGTTCAGTGTGGTTTACATTATGGCAAACCTTCTTTTTCCAAACTGACAGTCTATCTCAGACATCCGCCGCGTACTTGAAATCAGTTACGAAACGAGAAAAGATTGAGGCGCCCGAAATTCAAACCGACAACTCGAAAGCACTTCTTATCGAACACCTCGGTCTGACTATGGTTCACTTTGGAACCGAGCTTGGCCTCCGAAGTTCGTACGGACAGCGCCTGGTCGAGATAGGAAGAGCGCAGTGTAAAGTCGCCGCTGTTCAGGAGAAATACTCCGAGGAGCTTGTCGAAGGGTTCTTGTCCGGACTAGGTGTGTACCATCCTACATTTTCAGTTCTCCGAGGTTGAGAACAAACGGATGGCTTATCATGTCTGACTGTTCCATTGATACCATTAGAGAGAAGCACCGAAGAGATGAAGGAGTACTCTGCGTCGCGGAAGAAACTTGAGTCTCGACGGTTAGTTTCTTCTAGTTGTATTTTCTTGAAGCGATCCGTTTTCTACGCTGAGATAGCATCTTAATTTTGGATACCTCATAGTTTGGCGATGGACGCCGCTCAAAAACGGCTCTTGACCTCGAAAAAGTCGAGCCCGGCTCTGGACGAGGAGGCCCGAGTGGCAAGGGCAAGATTTGAGGAGACTCAAGAAGATGTTGAGATGCGGATGAGAGAGATTAGCGAGAACGAGGGATTCTACATGGAGTTCGTTGCATCTTTTTCGATAGGTTTGTTTTTCTAGGCCTGTATGTCGGCTAACAGGTTGTACCCTACAGAGATCTGAACGGCTTTCTTCAGGCTCAAGTCACTTTCTTCAACCAGCAAAGAGAAATCATGGTTGAGCTCCAAGACAGCTTGAAATCATCGTGAGCTTCCTCTGGGGTTTCTTGATAATCAGATCAACTGGCTCATCTTTCGTTAAATTTTAATTCGTACACCCTGCATATATAATAGATCTCCTGCCACGTCCACTCCGTATCTTTCGTCTCCAGCCCCTAGGAAGGCTTCAAACGCAGCTGCTAGAGCCGCGATGTTTGCCGAGCCTGTATTTGCGTCTGCTTCCGAAAAGAATGTCAACCGCTCTCGATCTAACAGTACAAAATCTCAAACGGACACTGAGAAGAAATCTCTCTTTGGCTCACTCCGCAAGAAATCGATCGTAGGAGGAAGCTCGAACGGCTCCAATGGAGTGTCCATGCCTGGCTATATTCCAGGAGGCCGGAAGAGTTGGGGTCCGCTCAACGATGAAGAGGATAACGAGGAAGTAACCGATAGAAGAAAAGACATTGACTACAGAAGAACAGCTAGCACGTCCGACAGGCCGTCCATAGGCGGAAGAAGATTGACAACATCATCGGTCGCCGAGGCGGGCGCTGGATGGGGGAAGATAGTGAGAGCCACGTTCGAGTTCAAGGGTGTAGAGAGGGATGAACTGACTCTTAGAGTTGGAGATGGTTAGTGAGATTTCTCTTCTGTGGCAACTATCGCAAGAAGTTCCTTCAACAACTCTTCTTTTCATGCACCATTCTCGAATTTCGACATACAGTTATCACTGTGATTGAGGAAGTCTCCGAGGATTGGTGGAAAGGAACACTCTCATCCGGCAAGTCTGGACTTTTCCCCTCAGCCTACACCCAGCCACTACCGTTGATTCGGAAGACTGCCCCTTCGGTTCCTGCTCTTCCTTCCACCCAACGTCCTACGTCTGCCGGCCGATCGTTCACTCAGCCTGTCCAACAGTCTGCCTCCTCGAGGCTTTCTCCTCCCCTTCGGAACGGACTTAACGATCGATCTACCAGGGATGAACGATCGTCTTTCCAGTACTCGGACGAAGACGATGTCCACTCTCATCAACAAAGTCGACCCAAACACCATACATATGGCTCTCACAGCAGTACCAAACAACGTGGGGGCTATTCGGACTCTGACCCAGAGTCTGAATTTGAAGACAGCACTAGAAGAGATCGGAACGGTCTGACCGGTGGTCGAAGCAGACGATCAAGATCTGCCGATAGATCAGATTTCGATGACGAGGAAGAAGCATACGATGAAAAAGTCGGGTTGACAAACACTAGCACCAGCCCCTTCCGACAACCGACATCCAGTGTTTCTCTCGGTTTGGGTCGATTAGGCGTAAAGAAGCCTGTCGCACCACCGCCGCCGCCAGCGCAAAGGAGGGGCACGGTCAGTGGAGGGAGCAGGGTGTGGTCCCCGGCAGGTGAATCGACAGGAAGGATTAGTTCTAGAAGCATAGAAGCAGAGGATGAAAGAAATCCATTTTTCGATCCGAATTAGTCTATACGATAGTGCTGGTCACCTCGGTCTGAAATTCTGATCTCTTTTCGTCATTTCTCGCCCTCCCTTTTGGGTGGTATTGTGAATTTCAAAAAAATTCTTTTATTCTTTCTATAATTTGGTGCAATTGGTATTGTTATTTTTCTTCCCTTTTGTCTGACTTCCCAAGTCGAGATCGTTTTTCTTTGACATTGTATTCGTTCCCGGTTCTGAATAAAGATACGCGCCACACTCGCGTTCTTCTTATATTTTCGTTCCTTAGCTTCCTCTATCGACTGATTCATTTGTCTCTATACACGCACAAGAAATATGTTGTCTTGAGAAGAGTTAATGACATTGATCCAATCCTTTATGTAGGCTCAATTTTTGTAAACTTTCATCCCTCTGTTTACATACGCATACGACATATTAACAAGAGAGAAAGCCTTCCGTCTGAGAAAGAAGACGATCACGATCGACCTTCTGAAGTCTGACTGTCGAGAGCCTTGAGAGACGACTCGACGCTATCGATCTTTCCGAGAAGGACGTTGATTGCTTCCGGGAGGAGGTCTTCAGGTTGGTAAGCTCCGACTGATTCGATACTGACTGTTGATGTGAATTTCCATGCGGATTTTTAGAAACCAGACAAATACAAGTCAGTCTTTGGACCGCTCGTTGTGCGCGCGCGAGACTCGATAGGGTTATTGAGGGAAGGGAATGATTCTTTTTTTTTTTCTTTTTTTTTTCTTTTTTGGAAAAACGGGAGGAAAAGAAAGGGATAGTGTGGAAAGGTACGTACAGATGAAGTGGTCTCTAATTCTAGCCAACTCAACCTTATCCTTGAACTTGTCGTGTCTCAGAACCTCCCTCGATACAGTATCTTTCCTTGGTTCCACCACTTTGACTTTCTTCTGCTTTGTCTTTGGGTCTGTCTCGACAGACACGACGCCCGGAGTGAAACACGCGGCGAATTCGTCGGCGTCAGAGGAAGGGATGGGCTCTTTGATGATGATATGAGGAAGAAGTCGATACGAGGCGGTTGCTACAAGAGAGAACGGGAATTCACAAGAAAAGAACAACAACATCAGACCAGGCTGAAAAGCAAAGAAGAAAAACAAGACGAGACGAGACAAAGACGAGAAAAAGGCGACGAACCGACAGGAGAGAATTTAGCATGATCTTTGCCAATGCCCTTGACGGCGTGAACGTCGAGCTCGATGGACTGACAGAGTCAGAGCGAGACAAAGAAGACGTCAGCTTGTTAATCAAGTCCGAGACGAGATAAAAGAGAGTATAGAGAGGAGCTACGAACCTGTCCAGGTCGAAGTTTGGCAATCAGGATATCGTCTACTACAGATCTCGGCGTGTTGGCTCCGAATGTGGTTTCTTGTCGACCCGCAGGTTTCCACACGAGATCTGAAGCGTAAACTAATTGTGTGATGCAACCAACATATGATCAGAAAAAACTCAGCCTTGGTTGGTCACCCAAACATCACGTACCACAATCATTGATGTATAGTAGCGAAGGATCGGTCTCTCCCTTCTTGGCTTCCCTGTTGCGCTCGCATGCGACTTGCAATCCCATGACAATAGTGTTCTGGTCGTTCGGCGAGTCGGCTGCGACATGATGAAACAAAGGTAGGTGAGTAAGTATGATGTTTTCGTGTTCTTTAGTGATTGAGATAGACGTCGCACCTCCTTTCATCTTGATCTTCCTTGGGTCAACTTGTAGAGGAATGAGACCCAGTCGATGACTGAGGACTTCATCCTGAATGATAGAAGTATTGTTGTACACAAACACGTCTTCGATGGCCACTGTAGGGACTTCAGAGATGAGAACTCGTCGGATGGCGTTCGCGATGGACGAATCGATTCCAACCAGGTCAAACTCGCACGTCGTCTCCGAGATATGGGCGATTTTCACTCGCAGGTTCTACAGACAGATTGATAAAGTCGATGGGTGTTTCCATTTCAAAACAACAACAAAGACCATGAGCACGAAGAGCGCATCTACAGAATCCATCGAATCTGCTAGGCTGATGGGGAATCTGCCAGGTATAGAGACATGAAGCTTACCTCGGCAAACTTTCGCAGGTTCCAGGAGTGGTCCTCTCCGGGGTAGTTGTGAGGAAAGTCGGAGCCAGCGATCTGGTTTGATTTGAGGTACAGCGACCAGCATTTAGTTCAAAGTCGAGGAAAACAAGGCCAGTACAGATATACAACCCAACAGACAAGGAAAATCAAGAGAGATCAGCATCTATTTAGCTATTCAACGATCACCAAGAGGACGTACCCCAGACACTCGCTCTAACTCGAGACGGACGTGACGCCTAGGATCATCCAAATTTGATGTAGAAGCCATGACGAATTGATTCTTTTTCTTGTTGTTTTCTGAGGGAAAAATTTCTACGGATACGATCTATCTAGCTTCCTTCCTTTCCAATGCTCTCGTCCAACTAAAAGGGTGACTGAAATGCGCTGAAGAGAGTAAAGAGGATGAAGGTCAGAGTATAGGAGAGAGGCCAACTAAAGCTCGGTCGAGAGCGTTGGTCGAAATTTGGCCGGCTCATGGTTACACTTGGTTACATCTCTCATCCACATATGGTTACAATCCCCGATACCTTCCAGCACGCCCTGTTCGTCTTTGTTCACTTCAACCTCTCATCTCGTTTATAGCCCAAAGACTCTTTCTTTGTTGATATATAGACAGCAACAACATCTGTGAGAAGTATAACAAGTATGGCTAGTGACGAAGAGCAAGGTATGTGTCTTTAGTGTTGAAAAGTGGATCGGGTACAATGCATTGGTTGATTCATCTACCTGTATCTTTTGATATGATCTACCCTTGGGATTTTTTTTTTCTTCCTTTCTTTCTCTTTTCCTCTCTTCTTTGTTTTGTGTCGTTTACTTTATCCTCTCTTTGATTCTCTCGCCCTATCGTAGACAACCTCGACCTTTACGGACCTGATGATGATGAGGATGTGCTTTGTATGTATTCGATGAGCTCTTCTACTTTTGTTTTTCGGTCGGTGTGATGTCCGTTGACTTATTTTTCATCGTCAAAACCGACAGACGACGACAACGAGGATGACGACGGAGAGCCGGCAGCTGTAGATGCCATGATTCCCTCTTCGACCAGGGCCGACCCTTCAAAGAACAGCTCTACATCTTCAACCGCTGACAAGGCTGCCACCACTTCTGTCGGTACCTCAGCTTCAGCTGTCACTAACATACAATCTGCCTCGGGAGTAGACACCGAAGATGCCCTTGCCAGGAAGATTGCAGAGATCACAGGGGCAGCGGAATCGACTTCATCAAACTCGGCATATACATCGGGTGGCTTAGGAGCAGGCCTAGGTGCTCCTCAACAACAGCACGCGAACGGAGACGCTATTCGACCGAGAGATATGCCTGATGAAGGGTAAGTATTCTTCAGGTCCTCTTTCTCATCGGATCGACTGATCCTTGTCCTTGCTAGAAGGAACGATTGGCCCGTTGGCTTCGTCGAGGAACGAGTGAACTCGCTATTGGAGAACTCCGTCTTCTATCCCTGTTTCGAACATAGGATCTTTTCCCTTCATTCTCCCTTGTCGTCTGTTTTTGTTCCCGAAGTGAAAGCAATATGCTTCGCATCTCATCCTCGATTACAGTGGGCCTGTATGAATCCCTACCTCGTTTTGTTATCGTTGTCATCATAGTCATCGTTGCTATCTCGTGCAGGGTCTAGCAGAGCTTGACACGATGAGAGACCAACAGCGTTCTCTCTAGGTTTCTCATCATCCGTTGTTTCCCAGTTTTCGTTGTCTATTCTTTGCATCTGCGTCTCACCCACCATCCGCACCAACATCGGCACAACATCTTTTCCTCTCTTTCTCTCTAATTTGTCGCTTTTCTCTATGTTCTGTTCATCGACTAATCTCCTACGTCTCTTCTTTTCTCTCCCTCCCTCACTCTCGTTTACGCGTCCACGCTTCTGACTCTTGCCTGTTAATATCAACAAAACAACTCGTCGAACAAAAAAAAACTTGCGATGTGAATGTCGTTCTACCCCCTTGTTTGCTCCCCTCCGCTTTCTGCATACGCCCGGATGACATGCACATCGAAACTCGTTTCCTTCCCTTCGACCTATTTGCTTTTTAATAGAAAAATGTTTGTGGGCGGCCTTAACTGGGAAACTACCGATGGTACATCCTTCCTTTCATCTCCTCTCAATTCTTGGATTCTCGTGCAGTGGGCCGTCGGATTCTTAACGTCATTCGATCTGTTCTTCTTCCAACTTCCCTCCTCCTGATATCTCTCAATCCTTTCTCACATCCTTCTCACATGTCAGACAATTTGCGAACATATTTCTCTCAGTTTGGACCGGTTGAGCACTGCACGATCATGAGAGATCCGACTGGCCGGTCCCGAGGCTTCGCCTTTTTGACATTCGAGGAATCTTCTTCGGTTGACAAGGTGCTCGCTCAGGAGCATCAACTTGACGGAAAACAGGTACGGCCAAATTCACTTTGTTAGAAAGATTCGGAATGTAAATTGAGCTTTTGAAAAAAAAAAAAAAACTCCCTTCGTCCATCAATCGGCACACAGATCGATCCCAAACGAGCCATCCCCCACACTGAGCATCGTAAATCTGCCAAGATCTTCGTTGGTGGTCTCCTTCCGTCGACGACAGTGGATATCCTACGAGAATTTTTTGCCCAGTACGGTACTGTGCTTGACGCTCAGGTCATGGTCGACCGAGATTCAAGCAGAAGCAAAGGATTCGGATTCATCACGTTTGCTGACGAAGAGAGCTGCGAAAAGTGTTTGGCAGTTGGAATGGTAGAGATCGATGGCAAGGGGGTCAGTCTCGCTTCGCTTTTCTGTCATTGTAAATTTCGGGTTTGCTTACCAGTTACTGACATCCTGACGCGTCAATCTCAAAAAGGTCGAAGTCAAAAGGGCCCAACCCCGAAACGGTCGGGACGCCAACACTGCTTTGACGACAGATCGGAAATCTACCAAAACCGATCCCTACGGAGGTAACGTCGCTTACGGAGGAGTAGGCGGGCCTTCGTCTCTTCCCCAAAACCCTATACAACTTCAACAACAACTTCAAGCCCAGCAGCACCAGCAGCCAGGAATGCACCAACAGCAACAGTTCATGATGGGTGGTATGGGCGGAATGATGCCCGGGATGATGGGGATGGGAGCCGGTGGACCCGGTGGAATGGACCCGAACGTCATGGTCCAGATGTATCAGAGAATGATGGCGTGAGTCTTTCTTTGGCGACGTCTCTCCTTTACTTTTGGATGATACAATTGACGATGAACCGTCTGTTTGGCTGATATGTAATTCTGATAGTGGAGGCATGGGTAATCCCGGTCAAATGGGAATGATGAATCGACCTCAAATGATGAAGTTTGTAACCTCCCCTATCTTGCACTTTCTTCTCAGCGCCAACTGACTATCGACTCAACTCTCTGCTTTCATTTTGCCCTATTGGTAGCTCTGGAATGCAGAACCCTGGATTCCCGAGCATGATGTCTAGCCCAGGGATGTACAACCCTATGCTGGGTCTTTCTGGTTCGCCAACTGGCGGCGCATCCGGAAACGGTGCCAACGGCGGCGGAGCTAGTCCTGGCGGGAACGTTCCTGGAGCTGCAGGAGGAGCAGCTAGAGGTATGATGGGCATGCCTGGTATGATGGGTATGGGCATGAACGGAATGAACATGGGTATGATGGGCGGAATGGGAGGAATGGGCATGGGCCTTCGGCCTGGGATGAGCATGGGTGGGATGCCTTTCATGATGCCTCAAGCTGGTGGAGCAGCGGGAGGGGTAGGTTCGGCCGGCTCAAACGCTGGCTCGACAACAGGAAGAATAACAGGCGGAAGATCCCCTGGTGTGGGAGGTCAGAATCAAACGGGTCAACAACAGCAAGGAATGGGGCCAGCGAGGTTCAACACTAAGGGTCAAAGTCATTTCAGACCTTATTAAGTACCTCTCTCGAATCTATACCTTCTACAAGTCTTGGCTGCTCTTCTTCCCACTTTCTGTTGTTTCTTTTTCAGCTCTAATATCTACCAGTCTGACTTGTTTGTACACTCCGGGGGGTGGGGGGGTCCTTATCCATCTTTTCTCTCTTCGCAATATCTCTATGAATCTCAATTTTGCGTCTATCTTGCTCGTCCGATTGCGCTCGATGAATGAGATGAAAAATTTCATGTTCAGAGCCTAGGAAACTTTTTGTTTTAGATCTATATGAATTTCAACTCTCGACCATCCAGCCCATTCTTTCTTCTTCAGACTCTAAGACACCTAGAGCTAAAGCTATCCAAAACCCTCTCTCGACACCCAGACATCTGACGACAGATTCATCGACGATCATTTCGCCTTGAGTTGTCATCGAGTAGAGAGGTGTCGTATCTTTGAAGAGGAGGATCGGTCTTCGTCTCGGCCGTAGCGGCGGCGGAGGTGGTAATGATGAAGAAGACGTTATCGGAACAGAAATCGGCGGTGGGGGGAGTAAATCAGTAGGACACACGATGATGAAAGATTTCCCGCTTGAAGTCAAACATTCACTCCAGATTTCTTTTGTCTGATTGTCGCCTGTTCGAGATGTGCTCGTGCTCGATGTTAAGGTCGACAATGAGGGTAGAGAGCCTAGCGTGGGGAACGAAGGAAGGGAAGGGATTAATTCACGGGACCAGTTTATCCAGGTTTGTCGTTTCTCCGACGGATGTCGTCCTGTCAGGTCTGAGGAAGAAGGGGACGATCGATGTATAGGCCGTGATGTATCAAGAGTATCGTGAGAGAATTGACCGGATTCCATGCGCTCGAGATTTGGGCTCAGAGGTATGACCTCATCACAAGCTGGATCCAATCTCGAAAGGTTTTGCGGTTCAGCAGAGGGCGGAAGATGTAGGGAAGAAGCTTGGGAAGGGTATGTTTGAAACTTGATGGTCTTTGGAGGCAGAGGGGTTGCGTTGAGCTGATCCGATATGCTGATCAGATTTAGCCGGCAAGATATTGATACTGTTCGTAAACGAAACTAGTCTTTCAGCTTGAGTATTTTTTCGGTTCAGAGACAAGACTGCCCGTATCCTACCTGAGCACTGAAGACCTTGAATACTATCGTTAGACAGCTATAAGGCATTAATCAAGAACGGTCTGAGTAAACGTTTTCTTTTTTTTTTTCTCAAAAAGAATGAAATGCAAGACATGATGAACATAAAGAATAGATAAGACAGGCTCACAGTTTCAGCTTGAATAGGAATCGCTGACCGATCCGGGAACAAAGGTGAAGTGATGAAGAGTTGATCGTGATCCAACGGCCTGTTGATGGCATACAAGATTCTAGGATTCTGGCTGTCCTGAATACAATGAAATTGCATGCACGTTCGCGCGCGCACATATGCGGTCAGTTCTGAGAAAGGATCGTTCTCGGATAAGAGATTCACAAATGAAGACATACGACGATTTCGGTGACGATCACATCAGAATAGAGCTGTCTTTTCTTTTTCCAAATTGAAAAGACCAGCGAACAAACGAGAATTCACTGAGGTAAGTTTGAGATCAAACGGGTGACAGACACAGCATCGCTCGTATTGGACGAGGCAAGCCAGTGGACAAGCTAACTTTTTCGTAGCATCTCCTCCCAGAGCGTGAATCAGAAACGTTTACTCTGAGGTCTTGTAGAGCGTCACTCCTGTCGATTGTTTTTGTCATAAATGAGATGAAATTATGACACGTTGGTAGATCAGCTTCTAGCCATTATGAGCAGCGCATTAGAATGGACAATGTCGATGCATAGAAATGAGTGTACGGACGATCTGACTGTATACCGGATGAGCTCTTCCTCCAGGACGCTCTGTTGTGAGATGATCCTTTCCAGACTTTCATCTCGACCCTCTTCTTCTTGATGAATCCCTAGCCCAATATCGGCCTGAACCCCGGTCGTCACAATTGATGGAATAGACCCGGGCGTTAGAGGCTGCTGTTGAAATGTACGGAACTTGGATGCTGATGTATATGCCGGTGATCGTGGGCTTTCCGGTATCAGTAGAGAAGTCCCTGAGGACTGTAGATTCTGAGAGGGAGTCCGACGGTGCATTGTGAGTGTGAGTGAGTGAGTGAGTGTGTGACTATCCTACTCTCTATAAAGAGATATCTTCTGCTTGATCGAATGAACGTATCTACTAGATGTTGGTGTTTTCTTCAATTCATGATATCATCTCCGTGGGTTTGGCTGTATGGGGAATCTTGTGAGATGACATGGGGTTAGTTGGGTATTTTTGGGAAAGACAGAACAATCTTGGTCATATATGGGTAAATATGGGACGCATTTCAGGTACATTATGGGAATAACTGGGCTAATATGGGCAGCTTGTCGGGGGTCCATATGGAGGTCATGATTCCATCCATCCATCGCCTTCACCCTATTTACCATCTCAACAACGACAACGACAACGACAACGACGACCATCTCGTTTCTCATTCATTCATTCTCATCCATCTTGTAGCCATGTCTGACACAGCATTCAGGAAGATAAACATCGAGTTCGGTCTTGATCATTCAGCCTTTCATCTCGTCTGTTTTCATACGCTCAACCAACTAACCAGCTTATTTGTGGCCGATCATTCACAGCCAGTACGATGAGGATACCTTACAAGACTCGGAGCTCTTTGATCCTGATACTCGGTCAGCCCAAGAGGCAGCCGTATATGCAACTCAGGTATCCACTCAGGTCAGACAGGTCCTAGGCAGGTTAGTCAAGCTTGTGTTTATCTCTTTTGTTGTGCTCTGTCTATACGCATACTGACTCAGATAACCAACCCTTCCTGCTCTGCATCACCATCGGTTTCTGTCTGCCTCTGCCTTTCTTTCGTGTTAACAGACAAGACGTTAAGGCAGCATTGCAGTTGTTGTTGGAAAACTATCCATTCGGAGTCGACCATGATCAAGCCAAAGTGTGTCCGTTTTCATTATCTGTCCGTTCAAACTCAATCATATGACTGACGCTCTTCTAAAACCACTCCTCTACTCGTCGCTTTCTTTGCAACTCTCTTCTCTAAGGCCACCACCCTCCAAACATTCGTTCTCATTCTCAACTCGACAAAATCCACCGATATTACGAGCATAATCAAGTCTCTCAGCTCTGAAGAGCAGGACGGTCTCATGAAGTTCATCTACAAAGTCGGTTGCGTTTTGCCCGGGTCATGAGATTACATCGAACGCATCGACCTCAGACTTAACATTTTGATTCTCTTTGAACTTTATCAGGGAATGGAGAAAGTTGAAGGCTTGGACGTCAACTCGTCAGTCTTCTTGACTTGGCACGAAAAGGTGCGTTGTTTTGATCGTCTCATGAGGTATACCGAGTTGATGAACTCGAAGAGTGAAGCTGATATGAAGTCTCTTTGATTGGATTCCGGCCGGGTCGATCCAACCATGATAGTTAACGGAAGTGGCAGGCGTAGGATCTATCGTGCGAGTCATGACCGACAGAAGAACGATTTAAAGATGTTCAAAACCCGAATGGGGATGCTACATCTACGTAGAGCGAGGGTCACGTCGATAGATAAAGGATGAGCTCGAAGCAGAAGCCGTTTCCATTATAATGATTCCTAATACAACTGTCACCCCTCAATCATGATCAAACCTTAAGAGGCTCTGACAGTTAAAATCTATGACGTCCTGAAGTACATCACACAGACATGCTTATATCACCACTCCGTCCCATCCTTTCACTATTCCTCTCCCTGCATCTGCGTCTGAATCACCTCTCGAAGAAAACGGATTGAACCCAACTCCGACGCCTCTAGACGCTAAATGATCAAATACAGCTGCATGGGACCCTAGTTGATTGAAATAGACTCGTTCAGGTCTCGAAAAGTGAGACTCGAGCATCATTGATAAGTGTCGATGGCTTTGATGAAGTTGTAATGTTTACGACGTCAACACTTCGCTGAGTACAAAGGAGAGAAATCGATAGGAGGATAACATACAAAAGAGGGTAGATGAAACCATAGGAAGTCGAGATATTTAAAAACGACTGTTGGTTCACACATGATCCCAAATTCAATGATCTACTTGCAGTCATTGGAAAACAAATGATCACATTGAAAACTTACCTCGACTGCTTCCTGAGGTGTCTTGTCATATCCTGAGAATAGAGCCTTGACAAATTCAACAAAATGCAGGTTTACCTTCAGTGCCGGCCGCGGAACAAACTGAAAAGAAGAAGCTAAGAGAACGTTGCGAGATCATGAACTGACTGGGTTGGCCAACAAGCCTCTTGCTCCCATGACGCCTCTCACCCCGGTCTCCCTTCTCATGATCTTCGCGTCCTCCTCTGTCCAGACATCCCCGTTCCCCACACATGATATTCCGTGTCTCGAAGCGACCTCACAAGCGAATTTTATAGCCGGCAAGTCGGGTGGCACAGTTGATGGTTGAAGACGAGTTCGACCATGAATCTGGAGGTGAGATATGCCAGATGAGATAGCAGTCTCAATCAACTTATGGGTGAGTCTTTTCGTTTTATGGAGATGGAACCCTAGCTCATCGGTCAATTTCGGAAGAGGAAGAAGAAGCATAAGTGAGAGAGAGAAGAAATACGTACTGCAGATCAGAATCGACTCTGATCTTCACGCTCACGGGGAAATTCCATCCTAACCGGTCCTTAGCAGCGCGTACGAGATCTCGAACAGTTTCTGGTTGTCGGAGAAGGTATGAACCAATCTTTTCCTGATATGCCCATTTCTGAGGGCAGCCTAGAAGAAAAGAAGAGGTGTACTATTGCGCTCAGCAGAGGAAGTCTGTTGAAACACTTCTGAGAGGACAGGGCTTACCACAATTAAGGTCGATTCCATCTACGTAAGGATCTGGGCGAATTGAAAGAACTTCAATCAGGCGTTTGTCTCACAGACATGAGGATCGGATATGAAAACAAGTCTCACTTATCAGTTCGCATCTGAAGAGTTTTCACCCAAAGCAGTCCGTCAGCCACAAGCATTCGACTCGATAGATGCTCAAACATAGCGAAAGATGATCATGATCTACTCACGCATCAGCCAATGTCTTTGCATCGTTGGCAGCAAACTGAGCGATCACTGCGCCCTTCACCTTTCGCATCTTCTTCAAACGCTGAACTTCCTCCTCCATACAGCTGCTTTTCTCCTCAGGTATATTGACGAATACGCTCGGGTTAGACCGTTCAGCGAGAAAGAACGTTCCTCGCTCCTCGGTGGAAGTCGAAAAGTCAGATTCCCGCGCGGTCCCATTACCTACCAAGGCTCGGTATGAAAAGAAACGATGATCGACGATCCAGGTAAGTTCCCAAGAGCTGCTCTGCATTACAACACAAACCAGGGTCTGGAGCAAGTCTGAGGGGACGAACGGGCAAACTCGGCAGCGAGGATCATGGGTGTATGGGTGATATGAACATCATACTGAGAGACCAGATGTCTGAAAGGAAGTTTAGAATGTCTGACCAAGGGAGCTATAAAGGTTTGTCCAGTAAAAGAAAACCAAGAACGAATCAGTAAAGGATGAATATGTTCATTGCAAGTGGGTAGAATTTACCTAGAACGTTGATATCTTGAAGCTGAGCGAGCATATCTTGGGGAGCCAATATCTCAGGCTCTTCCTGAGCGAGCTCGTTCTTGATCTCCTTCAGCTCTTTGATGTCTTCTTGTAAGTCCTCCATCCTGGTGAACGTTGGTTGTTTCTGTTTCAGAGGTGGGTGATAGGGATGATAGTGTATGTTCAAGAACGGCTAGACTGAAGAATCGGTTACTAACCGAATTACAAAAAAATCCGTTTTACCTGCCTTGATCGCTGACGACCATCAACCACCATCAACCACCGACGACCGTCAAAGAACATTGCTTCGTTTCGAATCACCATGCCTCTCAGATCATCTGTTGGGTCGTTAAGGCTAGTAAAAGAGCCGGTCAGGCTGTTCTCTTCCTCGGTCGCTTCATGTGATTTCAACAGGCCTGGAAATTCTAGATCATCTCCTTCTCAAAGCTTACCTTCGCATGGCCGATCTTCTCATGCTCATTCACCTCGACCTTCTCCTAATCGACCCAACAGAGCAGATAGCCACTTTGGGTTCTCTTCGCCTCCACCCCGATCACCTGCTCCTTCTTCGTCTTCTTCTGCTCGGGTACCATTCTCCTCACAAGGTTCTTCTTATTCACCTTTGTCGCCCCGACAGTCTCCTCTAGGACATCAACCCCGACCGCGATCAGAAGCGTTCGATCGACCAGCAAACCGATTTTCATCCCCCTCTTCCCGGTCTTCCTTCGCATTCCCTGTCAACAGAGATGACCTTCAAGCCAGGAGACTTCCTCCTATGCCTGCAAGCCATACCTCGAGTCATCAGCCGGTAACCCAATCCTTCAAGCCTTCATTTCAACTCCAACCGCTCGCACCCGCACCTGCAAATCTGTCGGCCTCTCGCTCCTCGTCTACTCCCTCCTCTGGACACAGAGAAGGACGTCCAAAGACAACCAAGCTGAGACAGTCTTCAACGATCGAAGAGGTTGAGGCTTTGCAGAAGAAGCTGGATAGACATTTGAAGAATGAAGAGATCCCGGATGAGATGTTCGTCCGTGCGATCATTCATCCTAGCAATACACCTACGGAACCTATCGAAATGAGCTCTGTACGCGCTAGAGAGGACGTTTTGGAGTTGATTACTCCTTCCAAAGAAGATGCCGAAAGCAAGAAAGACAAGAAGGGAGGTGACATTCTGCTGGTGAGGATCGGAACGACGTTTGGAGCTCCACCGGCTGGTGAGGAGGCAGATTTGAAGGCCTATTCTATCGTTAGAATTCAACCTGTCATTTCTTCCTCTGCTAATACCAACGCTAGCTCGACGCAGAGCAAACCTAAGCAGAATGCGATCGGTACGAACTCTGGGCTTCGGAATGGTGGAATCGAAAAAGAGTTGCTTGTCTCTTGGGTTTCTTCACCGAACGACATCTCTCACAAAGTAGCGCAAGCAAGATCATATATCACAGATGCCTATCGGACGACGATCGAGTTCGGTCCAAAGAAGAAGAGAGGAGGAAAAGATCCGAAACCTCCGAAAGAGGTCATGGAAGCCATGTTGGAGGAAGTTGCAAAAAGTTTAGGAGATGTGGCAGAAAGATGGAAGGAGGACAGAGTTGATGTTGGTATGAACCGAGGCTGGGTGTAAGTCATTTTCTAAGCAGGTTTTTCTTTAATATCTCTTTTGTGGCATATTCTTAATCGCTCGTATCTTCATATCTCTTCTTTCAACATCCAAAGCTATCTTGAGCCAAACCAAGCGACGAAACGACATGCCCTACACGCCGAAAAACAGAAAGAGACAGAACGTCAAATGAAGGAATCTGAGGCTCAAGCCAAGCGGAAAGAGAAAGCGGAGCAGGCGAGAGAACAAGCTAGGTTGGTAGAAGAGGAGAGGGAGAGAAACCGAAAGTGGGTTGAAGACTTGGCTCGTTGATATTGAACATGAGGCTCCTACCTTTCCCTTTTCGCTTCTCGTTTTCTTATTGAGTCTTTATCGTCGAGGTGTTTACTTGACATCAAGCACAATCCAGTGAAGGATAATGATTGAACTCGGTGATCGTAGTCATACCATACATATCGAAACTCAACCCCGTTTAGTCATCTGGAAACATCCTTCATAACCCGAATATGCTTCCTGTTTGATCAAATATACAATGGCAATTCAACGTCAGTCAAAAGTACGTTCATAGAAAACGTCGAAGGCAACAAGGAAGAAAGCCACCACTTACAGGGGTGAACGTATCGCGCCATCGACCGACCATCGCGCCACCCGCTACCACATACCCTCTGTACAGCCACTTTCCTCTGCTATCCGGCTGTTTGCGTTCGGTTCGTGGGCACGCACAAGATCGATGAGGTGAGGCTCAGAGGATGAGTTAGTAGAGAAGAAAAAGAAAAGCGAGCGACATACAGTGTAGTCTTTCATCAAGTAGATCAGTCCATCCCAGAGTCGAACTCTGCCTGATATATTGAATGTACCCCATGCCGAGTGGCCCTATAGTACCATGTTTGCGAACGATATGTATCAGCCGAGATCTAGCTTTCAGTTGTGAGGGATGAACCAAGGAATGGACGACTGACTGTTCCGATGAGGATTAGTTCTAGCCCATCGAAATCCCCGCCTTGCTCTTTCAACTTTTCTTCTTCCTGTTGATTCACATACTCCCACCCGTCCTCACCCATCAGTATGGAGGCATCGACTCCTTCTCCTGACCTTGATGCGCTTCCCCGATGTCCAGAATCAGAGTGATTGAGCACACCAGAGGGAACGACGTTTCCTGCCCAAGACCAAGTCAATGGAAACCCAGCGTTGATGGCCGGCCTGACTACCGGTGGTTTTAGCCCCCGGTCAACCATCTTTTGAACTTGAGATGATTTTTTGACTAGAATTTCGGAAAGCCTGAAAACCTGAGGTTGGAGACCGAAAGGACCTTCGTAGATTGCCCGAGAGGATCCGTCGAGCATGTCTCTGTAGGCGTCGAAATCAAGGAAGACGAAACTTCCACTCCAGACACCTTCGATGGTATGTCTGCATCGCCAAGGACCCAGACCAGATGAGGTCGATATCGAGGATGGATCTGGAGAAGACCGTGCGGACGTAGAGGGTGAGGGTTCCGTTTCGATTTCGGAACTGGTCCTGAAGGAGGTTGACGTTTCGAATCGACGCCGAGGAACGACCGGTTCTCGACAATAGATCAATCGTTCCCAGTCTCGATCGAACGACTTGCTATCGACCTTTTCGGTCGTTTCGGACAGATGGTTGTTCAGGCTTCCGTAAAATTCTTCATCTCGCCTGTCGCTAAAGACCGAATTCTGATCTCCGGGTACTCGAGCACCCTCCGCTCCAGCACCTTCATCATGAACACGACCAAAGAACGACAAGAGGCCGGCATGGGCTGCGACGGGTGGACTGATCTCGAGTGGGAGATTGCCCGGATACTGGATGGTGGTTGTCAACGAACGCGGTGTTAGATTGGCCAAGTATGGGTTGATAGGGCTGGGTTCGGCCGGGAGTGCATCGGGGTCGATAGGAAGGTTTAGATGTGTCCATGGAGTTAGGTAACCGTCAAACTGTTGTAAGAGATCGCTATCGAATCAGCCCTCCATACAGACGATACGATTCGAAACGAGTGAGACCCAGTACTAACAAGCTGGGCAGCAAATGCGAAAAGTCGGAGCATGTACAAGACATCCGGCTTATCAGTCTCATCCTGACTGTCTTTGCTGAGTGAGGTGTCAAACATATAGTGATGGATCCAAAGCGCAAGGGCTATTGTGGGAGAATCTGTTGGAAGAACTCTCCGTCTGGACTGAGAGCTCGACCGGGAGGAGAGTAGAACTGACGTTGGTGTGGTAGGAACAAGATACCGTTGACGAAACAACAGAAGATAGGTAGAGATATTTGCGTATTGTGTGAGTTGTTCGAGGTTTCTTCCGTCTAAGGAAGAATGTGGTGAGGATTGTGATAAGCATTGGAATTGGAACTAAGAATCTCCCTGTGGATACAGGCTTACCGTTTTCCATACACATTATCCAGATCGTCCACAGATCACGATACCCTTCGTCCTCTCCAGGGAGGCAGTCTTCAAGCCTAGCCCAGTCACCGAATTTGCCGACCCGGACCCTTTTAAGTGTCTTCCATCGACGAGTGAGCTCGTAAGAAAGGGTCAGTGCGGTCCGATTGGAAGAGGGAAATCGACGATTGAGAGCGGCGGTATCGAATTGGGATCTAAAGATTCGAGCATACAGATGGGGCGATGATCGTAGGGAAAGATGCTGGGCGAAAGATTTACAAGTTCGACCTAGATATATGGTTCACAGGTAGTAAGACCGGGTGACAATAAACTCGATATTGATAGACACATCCGATCAAGACTCACAAATCGAGGGTAGATCTGATGGTGGGCCTACAGGATTGGAAATGGCTGCAAAGAAGGCGATCTGTTCTGTAGACATACGCAGGCAAGGATTATAGTCAGCGAGCATACCATGATATCAATTGGCTCGATTGAACCTACCCAGTATATCGACCGGAACTGTATCAAGCGACAGTCTTCTAGTGCTCATGTTTGTGTCAACTGTTCCCTCCAATACAGCCTATAGGTATACGAACCCGATGAAGCAAGCGAGCCACCAAGGTAGATGATCAGTCTGGATGTCGAGAACGTTAGTGAGGGAAACAAGACCAGGCGGAGTTCGGCGTCGGCAAGAGCCGGATCTTAGATAAATGATGATTATGTAATTATTCAAATAAATATTCATCTATTTATATTTCTTAATTCTTTTTTTTTTTTTCTTCTTCATCATCTTCAACATCAGACCAACACTTGCACCCAGAGCACCTTTTCGCCTGCAACGACCACAACACACACCTTCCCAGACTCTTTCGCTCTCTCGCACACACACACACTCTCTCTCTCCTCGACTATCACCACCACCTGAGAACACCGTGTAAAAAAGTTCCTCAAGATTTCGTCGATTTATAACCCTCACTACTTGACCCATTCCAACAAAGTCCCTCCCGACATTCTCTTCCGCTAAGATCCAGTCTTCGTTTTTTAATACACCTACCCAACATGGCTTCTGTAAACATTCGAAGAGATGTGGATGTGAGTTGGGCCGTTCTGTCATCGTTTTGTGTATGTGTGGGTGGCTGGGACTGATCTTGGTTCGATTTTCGCTCATGTTCTCTTCCATAGGACAAGTTTTATGTAGGTTTTTTCCATCGACGATTTCTTCCTCCCTTTTCTTGCCAAACTTTTCTCCGATCGTGGCAAAGAGATTGTCTATGTTCTCTCCTTCTCGGTCGGACACACACCAGACTGCTGACTTTGAACGTCTCGATTGTCCTCTTACAACTGGTGTCCACTTTCTGATTGATAGCGATACAAGCAAGTTCATCCGCCTTGGTCATGTCTACTCTTCTCGGTTCACCTGACTAACCCTTTTCTGTCTCTTTGTTCCTTACTTTTCTTCCTCTCTCTTCAGAATGCCAGTCTTGCAGACCAAGATTGAAGGCCGAGGAAACGGAATCAAAACGGTGATCCCAAACATGTCCGATGTCGCTCGAGCATTGGCCCGACCTCCTTCCTGTGAGTTCTTTCCCGTTCCGATCGCCGTCTTCTATTTGCTGACTATCAGTCCTTTGGCTCCGATGACCTACTTGGCACGCCTTTGTGCACACCAAACAGACCCCACCAAGTTCTTCGGAATCGAGCTCGGTGCTCAGTGCAAGGTTGACGACAAGAACGACCGGTACATTGTGAACGGAGCCCACGACGTGGGTCGACTCCGGGATATTCTCGATGTCTTCATAGAGAAGGTTCGTGACTGTCTCACGCGATCTCATATGCCAATGTGACCTATGCCTTGTAACTTTCGTTCTTAGGAAAAGACATGTTTCTCACTTCTTGTCTTTTTACATTACAGTTCATCCTCTGTGGAAGTTGCAAGAACCCAGAGACAGTCTACACGATCACCAAGTCCGAAGATGTCATCCGAGACTGCAAAGCCTGCGGAGCGCGAACGCCCGTCGACCTCCGACACAAGTTGACATCCTTCATCGTGAAGAACCCACCACCCGTTGAGAAGAAGATCAAGGGACTCAAGTCTGGAGCTGAGAACTCGACAGCCGCCAACGCTGAAGCCATCCAAGGAAAGGTCGCTTCTGTGACCCCTGAGGGAGAGTCTGCTGCGGCGGCGGAAGGAGATTTGGAGGACGGAGTCGATGGACAGGCAAACGTGGAGGTTGACGAGAGTGAGATCCCAGGATACGACCGAGTGAACGAAGATGATGATGATTGGGCGGAGGATATGTCTCCTGAGGCTGTTGCCGCTCGAGAGAAAGAATTGGCAAAACAGCTCAAGGGCATGTCCATCCTCGGTGGTCAAGTCGATGGTCCCTCCGGTGGAGGAGATGATGAGGACGAAGAGGACGAGGACAGTCCGTACTATCAGTTGAAACTCTGGATTCAAGAGTCCAAGAAGGAAGGAGAATTGGACCCAAAGTCAGTGGCAAAGAAGGCGAAAGAGCTGGGTATTGAGAAAAAGTACAAAGCCGTCTTAGTTTTGTCAGAGTGGGCTTTTGGGGAGGATGTTCTCAAAGAGGTTCCTCGGTTCACTAAACTTCTCCAGACTGTACGTTAATTTTCCTCTATCTTTTCTTGTTCCTTTCTGTTCCGACCTCCGAAAACCAACAACTTTTCTTTTCTTTGCAATTTCACCAGATGGTCTCTTCGGAGAAGCACCAGAAAGCCCTCTTGGGAGGTCTCGAAAGACTTGCCGGAACCCATCACCCGTCCCTTATCCCAGTCGTTCCGAAGGTCCTGATGTTGTACTACCAGGCCGATATCCTTGACGAGGAGATCGCAAAGAACTGGGGAACACATGTCAGCAAGAAGTATACCGATAAGGAGACTTCGAAGAGAGTCCGAAAGGCGGCTGCGCCATTCTTGACGGTGAGACCGATTTCCCTTCCCTCTGTTTTGATCATATGAAAAGAAAAATATTCCTTTTCTTATGTTCCTAGGGATCAAAACTGATTTTGAAAAACCCTCCTTCGAACTTGCTTTGTTTGTTGATTCGATTGGAATACAGTGGCTTGACGAGGCTGACGAGTCCGATGAGGAATCCGAATGAGAAATTTAGGAATCGACTACGTTTCGTC